>PVHP010000345.1:6089-37108 GCA_004024765.1 Zapus hudsonius | reverse complement strand
AAGCATTGAGCCATCTGCTCTTTTCAGATATTTTCAATTTCTTTATAACATTAAGGAAGATAATGGAAGGTAATAAAATATAGATATATAAGAGTCTGCACTACAACTTACTCAAGTTGGAATACACTAATGAAAGTTTTATGTTACAAATGAAAAATGATTCTTAAGGTTAATGGATAATGAGTGGGGCATAAGTTAATCATAAAGAAGGATATTTAATTTATGCTTGATGTGATAGGAAAGCGATCAGATGCTATTTGTCTGAAACTAATTTCACTGGGCACAGAATCTAAGGGTTCTTATCATTCAGAAGGTGTAGTTGTTTGCATTAAGTGTCCAGCATAAAGTTATGTGTTTTGAATACTTAGCTTGCAGATGGGGTACCTGCTAAGAAGTCATTTTGTATAGGAATTTTAACAAAGAATTTGCATTCATACGGAAATGAGAAGCAATTCCACCAGGGCCCTTCTAGCAAATGACCCACAGTATGAGCCTTAACGACTCAACAACCAACCCACCTGCCTAATAATCTGGAACATAAATAAAAACAAACCTCTATTCTGTTTTGCTATATAGATTTTTGTTTTTTTTTTTAAATTATATCTTTCATGTAATCAGGATCATTATTACTCAAACATCAAAAGCATACAGGGTAATTTATTAATCCATGTAATTAAAAAAAAAACTGCACCTGAAAATGTATGTCAGTTGGTAGAGTGCTTTCCTAGCATGGAGGAAGCCCTGAGTTCAGTCTCCAGCAACACGTGAACTGTGGGTAGTGTATAATGCCAGTACTACGGAGGTAAAGGCAGGAGGATGAGGATGTCTAGGTCTTCCTTGATGATATAGTGATTGCAGGCTGGCTTGAGACCCTGAGTTAAAGTTAAATAAATAATAAAAGTATGGTACCTGGATATTCTTTATACATTATTAAAATAACTAGATTCTTTCAGATATGGGATATCACATTCTTTTTTTATGCATCATATTATTTCCAGGTAATCATGAAGGCGTATATGCCTGTGATCATTAGGGAACAGAGAATGAACCAGGCTGATCTAGAGTAAAGGGTTAGAATTGGCTACGTAGGAAATCCACCTGAAATCTTGCCAATTGCATAAAAAACACTTTTGTTTTTCATTTTGAAAATAATCCTTGGTAACATAAAGTCATAGTCAATGCAACTGTACCACTATTTGGTAGTATTTAGAGACACAATTTTAAAATAATCATGCTTAATTAAATTCAACATGAGTTTTTTCTAGGTTTTCTTTTCTCTTGAGAAAAAAAAACAGTAACTTTTATTAATCTTATTTAAAATAATGTCCTAACATTTTGGTAAAGATTATTAGTCACTGTACTCTTGTGCTCTTAGTCATATGTTATGAATTGTAATATTTTTGCCACATTTTAAGATAAAATGATATAACAAAATGCTTTACTCTCAGTTCTTCAAAAATGGAAAGAAGGCTTAACAGTTAAAGATGCTTGATTACTAAGCCTGGGGCTTTCAGGTTTGATTCCAAGAAAGAATTTTTTGTGCCAGATACACAAAAATGTGACTAAAGATAAAAAAAAAAAACTTTAAAATATTTTCTAGTCATTTAAGTAGTTAAATTTTTATCTGTTTTACACAATGTTTGTTGCTATAAATTTGGCCCATTAATGATAGATGTGTATCTAGTTACATTAGTAAATGTAAGAATTTCTACAATATGATTTATGAATATCTTGTAGAAGCCGGGAGGTGCAGTAGAGAGTGTGGAATCAGGACGTGACATTAAAGGGCAGATTACACTTTAGAAACCCAGCTTGTTTTCATCAAAGGGAAAATTGAGCTACTTTAATGGTAAGGATGTTGATCAATTTACAGGTGGATGTCTGATGAAGTCAGAATAAATGAAAATAGCAATTTATATTGGATTTAATCCACATTGTTTGTGTTATCATAACAGAAATGTGCACAATAGAGTATCACTGGTCAACCCTCCTGGTCTCAAAGTTCAGTGGGAGGCATTCAGTATCATGAGACAATCATAGAATGCACCCAGATTGAGCTTGGATCAAAAAGAAAATATTGTATATCCTTTCTTAAATAAACATGGTGTTTCTACCATATAAAACACACACACACACACACACACACACACACACACACACACACACACACACACACACACATATATATATATATATATATATATATATATATATATATATATATATATACCTTCCTGATAAAATGGACAACTCTCTCTGTAATTTATAAGAACTGTGAAGTCAAGTAGTTCTCTAATCTGTCTAAACCAATAAGAATTGTAAACAGTATCACATTAACAGCCAATTTCATTCATTAAATATGCCAATGTCCTCTTCTTAAGTGTAGGAAAGCCTTCGCCTAGCAATTCTGTGTGCTCCATACCATGTTTTCTATGGCATAGAATATCATTCCATGTAAACGTTTTAGATTTGAATCTATAAAATTGATGATGCAAAATAAAATAGAATTTACTTATTTCATAAAAATATCATAATAACAGAAACCATGACCGAGCTATACAACCTCTGAGCATATATGTAGGGGATTTTGGGCCAATCTATGACAGAGAAGCTTGCACATGTATGTTCATTCTAGGACTCATACCAGTAAGTTATAGAGTCTGCCTCAGTATTCATCAGGAGATGGTTAGAGAAAATGTGTATGTACAAAAGAAGTTTATTCATCAAAAAGGAACATTAAAATTATGTCATTTACTGAGAAATAGGTAGAATCGACAACCATCCCATTAAGCAAATAAGTAATTTTCCAGAAATAATTAAATGACATTTTCTTTCATTTTGAATGATAGGTCTTAGATTGGATCATAAAATCTATCACAGCAGTTAAGTCAAGTAATTTCACAGTCTATGTAAACCAATAAGGATAGAATATGCATATATGATGTATATATATATATATATATATATATATATATATATATATATATATATATATATATATATATATATATATATATAACATATGAAGATGACTGTCTGGGGAGAAGAGAAAGAACTAGCAAAAAAGGGGAGGAGATGAAAGGGCTGGGCCTGCAGAGTACATAATTTATATTTCAAAAATGATGCCTTTCTGACACACATCATAATGTACATTGACTACCTGCCAATAAAATGATCATGAAATAATAGTATTTAAATCAATTACCAGAATATCAAGAAGCACAATATTAAAATATTTCTTTACACAAATCTAGTTCCACACAAATCTTTCATTATGAAACACTGAAATAAGAACACTGCATAGGACTCCAGGGGAGACTGCAGTATGCCTATCAACTAAATTAAACCCAATTAAATTGTACTTAGGCTTGCTTGTAATTGATATAATGACCCTGCAGTAACAAGTCTCAGCAACATTAGCTAGCTTACACCCTATAACCAGGAAACGAAGGCAAAACCCTATGGCAAATGAAAGAATATGAACAGAAAACTCACAAAGAAAATTAATAATGTGTACTGAAAAATTAAGAGCTAAATTAAAATTTGTGTCATACAAGTTTCAATGAAAATTTATGGATCATTGGACACAAACCTAGATCCTGGCATTGAAACATTCCATGACTTTAAGGAAGATTCTTGATCTCAGACTTCAGGATCCTTATCTATACCATGGAGAAGATCTGATATGTACTTTATTCCTAGGAGGAAGTATATTACACCCATAAGGCAAGAAAGCTAGAAAATATCAAATTCTGTTAAAACCTTACTATGGTAGTAATCCCTGGAAATTAGATTCATTAACACTATGGAAAGGAACTCACCATTGTGAGTTTGTGTGTCTATGTACACAAAATATTTCTTAACTGATCAAAAAATAGGCGTTAAAATTTATCAGATATATTTCATTAATATAATGCATCCAATCTCATCCTAAGCATGACTTTCTTTTTTAATATTTTATTTATTTACAAAGTCTACTAAAAATACCAAGTAGACATAGAGAGAGAGAGAGAGAGAGAGAGAGAGAGAGAGAGAGAGAGAGAGAGAGAGAGAGAGAGAGAGTATGGGTGTTCCAGGGCTTCCAGCCACATGCACCACCTTGTGCATCTGGTTTATGTGGGAACTGGGGAATTGAACCCAGGTCCATAAGCATTGGCAGCCAGCGCCTTAAACACTGAGCCATCTCTCCAGCCCATGACTTTCATATTATTAAATATGTGTATTAAATTAATTCCTAAACAATATTACTTAATCTTTGATATAAATTTTTGAAACTCTTTTAATCAAGAAAAATGGTAGGTTTTGGGAAACATAATATTCTTTTAACAATATGACAAAATTACTCTTGTCATATGATAATATTATAAATGACATGTAAAGAGGTTTCAGTTAGGAGTGGACCTTGAGTGTCAGAAATACCACAGTTGACAAATTGACTTAAACACAAATTATTTAATGGTTCGTAGGTTGAGGAAATTATTCCATTTTAGCTTATGATCTAAAACAATGTCTGCTTAAAATATCTCTTGATGTTTCTTCTACTTGATGATTTTTAAGAACTTATAGTCTCTCAATCTCTCTCTCTTTCTGCTTTAAGTCATTGTAGTGACAAACAGAACAATCTAATATAATAGTCACTAAGAATACCATGTGGCAATCTGAAATCTGGTAGAATGAATTTTATCAAGAAATTAATTTTAGGAATAGAGATATTGTTCAGTGGTTAAGGTACTTGTCTTCAAAGCTTAATGACCATGTTTCAATTCCCCACTGCCCACGTAAAGCCAGATGCACGAAGTGGGCACATGTATCTGGAGTTTGTTAGCAGTTTCTAGAGGTCCTGGTGTGTACATATTCAATCTCTCCTCTCCTCTCCTCTCCTCTCCTCCCCTCCCCTCCCCTCCGCTCCCTGCCCCTTTGCTTCTCTCTCCTCCCCTCTTCTTCTCTATCCTTAAAAATAAAATATTTTAAAAATAAATTGATTTTAACAATAGATATCGTCAATGACTTCACCTAACAGATTCAGTTCAGCGGTGTCTTATTTAAATATAAACATAAGAAAATATGGTTAGTGAGTCATGCTAAAGTCTCAGGAAACACTAAAAACTATTTATTGTAGACACATTATGCAAACTTGAAATGAGGTAGATTCCATGTCAATGGAAAAGGTGGTTATCAGGTAAAGAGACTTAAATAATGGCTTAAATAATAAAGGTAACTTTTAGTTTATGATATTAAGGTCAAATTTTCATGTTCACTGTATAAAAATCAATATATAGAAATCAAAGATGACTATTGTATCTCTGATTCTTGCTCTCTATCTTTCTCTCTGTCTCCATGATCCCTTTTCTCTCCTCTCAGCACCACCTCTCTTCAAATCTATTTATTTCCAAGAAAGAAATATACTACATAGGTTCACTGTGATGATAATGACTTTTTAAATGAAGGTAAATTTTAAAATGATAGTACTCAAATTCATTTTAAAAATTAAAATCAATTTATTACTTGTGCATTTTAAATAATACATATTCCATGGAGGAAGAAAAGCAAGTTGTTCATTAGTTTTGGGTAGTTGTGACAGTTACCAGAGAAATTCACCAAAAAGAATAAAATGCTTATTTTGTCTTAGTTTAGAGTCTTCAGTTCAAGGACAGGTGATTCCAATGCTATCACTGTGTGGAGGAGGTGCATTATAGCAGAGAAATGCACAGACAGAGGAATGATGAAGCCCAGTCACTCAAGCCCCATGTCTGCGCTCGTGGGCTCTACCATTTCCCCAATTATTCCATTCAAATCTTCACTGTACAGAATGACACTGCCAATATTTGGGCAGGGAATTTTTTGCCTTAGATAATTGTCTCAAAATTTCCTCATAGATTCAGACATGTGCCTCACTGATTTCCAGGTACTCCATCCAAACAAGTTTAATATCAAGATTATCCATCACATCCTGGTGGTGGCTGTGCACTTGGGACAGGGGGAGTTAGTGTTTCTGCTTGTCCTTTCGTGGAGTGAGAAAGTACCGTGAAAATGTCCAGATCTGTAATAGCATATACCAATTTTTGGAAAATTGGAGCAGATTCAAAATGATCTGAATTAAAAAAAAACACACACACAAAAATGTTTGAACTAAAGTGGTGTACAGCAGGAAAGTGGGCAAGTCACATGGAAGGAATTTGCATTAAAACTGAACAGAGAAATGGTTATGTATTTTGCTTTAAGTGACTCCCTTAAGTGGCTCTGAAATTATCATTGGTACCCTGATTACTGCCTGTAGCAGTATCATTGTTGAAGACAGAACATGCACCCGGTTTCATGTTCTCTGCTTTATACATATTAAGTCCTTTAGTATAACCTAACATGTGAGATTCTGCATTCTTTCAAATTTTCATATAGAAAAGTTTAAAATTAGAAGTTTTGTCACTACTTCAAGGTCTTCAGGTGGTAAGTGGTGGAGACGATGGCACATTTTCCCTTATTCGTTAATTTTCTGCACTGTTTCTGACATCTGTGTCTTTTGTGGGGAGGGTAAGGTTAAACTCATTATTTAAGTTTTTCTTCCTAAATGTGAGAATTTGTACAAATAATAACTAATGACTTCGAAACTGTTTGACATTCACAGATTTCACTTTGTTCAAACATTCTGATAGATTCCCTAAAAATAGCTGTTATCATGTATATGTTTTTTTTCTCAAATATCTTAGGCCTTCCTAATGCACCCAACACACATGTTAACTGTAAAAAAAATCTATTGGATTGGATTTTGCTCAACCTAGAGCCTTGTGTCCCCATCTTTCTTCTCTCCTTGGAAATAGGTGAAAAGGACCAACCTTTCACATTTGCTAGGAATTACATTCTCTCTTCTTTTGTTAATGAACTTACTTTTCTTAACTGGATCACACCAATATTATCTCCTGTTTCCTGTATGTACAACTCACATGATCATATGAATCTGTCCTCATGGCCCTGGATTGCTTGTTCCCCACTTTTTCTTATAGAAACCTATCTACCTTGTGGCCTTCAATAACGAACTCTTCTTTGTTTTGTGTGCAGTTTGTGCAAAGGGAGAGTGCTCAAGGCACACTTATTTATTAAATCTGGTATTGAAAAGTGCAGGTTGCAATATAATAACAACAGTACAACAGTCAGCATAAGGTTTGGAGGAGCCAGAATAACCATAGAGTTCTTCTGCTTACGCTACAGGTGTACTCACAGTTATCAAGGCCATTATGCCAAGAAAGATGGTGTGCTGGGCAAGTTCTGGGAGCATTTGGAGGTTACTGATTCATCACTACTTCATAAACATGATATACTCAAGTCCCAGCCTCAGTGGTTGAAACTTTGCATTTATCTAGGAACATTAGTGATGAACGATTCTAGTCAAGGAGAACAAATTGACCTCTTCACTTAAGATATTGACCAGAAGTAAAATAAGGTTTAGATGTTATGATTATTCAAAGACATGTGCCTTTCTTCCTTTCTTTATACCAGTGATTCCATTATTTCCACTTATTCTGTGAGTCTGGTGTGAGCAAGGTCCACTGTGCTCTCAAATAACCTTTAGTATCATCACGGGAAATTCCATGTTGGTTTTGCATAGACTATTTCATGCTTCATACACTAACAAGATAGCTTAAATTCTTAAAGTGTAAGTAGCCTTGAATTTCAGTTTAGTGGTCCATCTTTGAGCAAAATGTCAAAGAGCAGGTTGAGTTTTCTTGAAAATATTAGCCAAAGAAAGTTTCAAACATCCAGTCATTCATACCACTAGGTCTTCAGATAGACAAGCTTTTCATTATTCTGGTTTATGATTCCATCAACATCAAAGTGTTCTTGCAGAATCTGTGCTATGCTTCTCGATGTTAACCTTCTCCCTGAGAGATCCCATGCCCACTGAGCTTAAGATACTTAATACACTCTAGTAGATACCATATTCTTGTGTCCCACATTTTCCCATGGGAATATATTGTTATGTGAAGTGCACCCAAAGGCATATATATATATATATATATATATATATATATATATATATATATATATATATATGAGAGAGAGAGAGAGAGAGAGAGAGAGAGAGAGAGAGAGAGAGAGAGAGAGAGAGAGAGAGAGAGACCTGGTCTCTACTTGTACTGTTCAGTGAGGTTTTGGAAACTCTGGGGTCTTGAACCTAGCTTGGAAATGTATGTCAACACAAACAAACCTTAAAAGTTCTACTTGCACATGATACTCTTCTAGTTATCTGCTTTGTGGTAAACTACCATAAGAAGACACAATGGCATGGGCTCTTGCAGTCATGGATGGGGCTACTAGGTTGCAATATCTTCCTGCCACATTGAACTGAAATTCTGTGATATCATATATCATATAACCTTTCCTCCTTTATTTTTATTAAGCTTTGTGCATAGCCAGGAGGAAAGTAACCAATATATCATTCATGATATCCTACATGTAAAATTATCATTTCATTACTATTCAACTTTTCTATTGGTGGTTCACTTTTCTCAATTTCCTAAGCACAAACTATTTTACTATTTCTGACAAGGAGTTCTTTGTTTAGAACCAGATATAAATTATGAGATTTTATTAATTATGTCTCTTGACATGATCACTTTTGTCAGTATTTTCACTTTCTGTGTGTGATTTGTTAGTGAATTCATAGTAGCTCAAAAAATATCTGTAAATATACATCCTCAATTAGTATGTTAAAGGAATATGTAAATGAATATATGAATGAAAAACTTCAAATATATATATATATATATATATATATATATATATATATATATATATATATATATATATATCTGCCAACATCCTGATACACTTTACACTTATGAATTCTCAATTATAATGCTCAGACATTCACTGTATCAATATTTTTCTATAAAGTATTTAATGGTAATGCTAAAACCATGAATTTCTTCATCCATATTAAAGAATTGTGTTCTTGAAAGAAATAATATCATAAAATATATGGATTGAAATAAAGGCTGCAGGCTATTGCCAATGCATGAAAGGCTATAAAACAATAGAAAAAAAAACAAACATCTCAGAAAATAAACTCATTAAACAGCTCAACTATGTTACAACAAATAACATATATGAATGAATATTACCAAAAAGCTAAATTATTACATGTAATATTTCAGAAATATAACTCACTAATAAATACGAGGTATATTACATACATGAAGTAGATTGAATACAATAAAAATGGAATCAGTGACTCCCATGCACTGTCAAATCTGTGACATAATTGAGTCCTGAGTCCAGGTCTGGAACTTGGAAGTTTTGCAATGATAAAGCTGTGACACTGAAACAAAATGACCACTGCTCAAGGTCACAGGTTATGATAGCAAGATCTTTACTTGCTCGTAAAGAGCTCCTTTCAAATTACAAAACTCTTACCCTGAGAATGATGTATAGATACATCAAGGGAGGTTATTCGAGAGGCAATTGCACCTTCTGATAATACCAATATGAAAATGAAAACATACCAACAATTTGTGATAGAGAACTCCCCTGTAATTAACATGTTTCATTATTGCACAGTTGATAAATACGATGAGTCAGGCTGTATCATGTCTCATAGTGGGTGTGAGTGATTTAGATGCTCATGGCCAGGTGCATGCCCCCAGGAAGAGAGGTAAGAGTGATTCACAGGAAATGTCACTGTGTTTAATGATGTCCGCAAAATAAAGAGACTTTTTTTTTATTGGAATCAATAAAAACATGTTTTTTTCCCTCCTCGTACAATCCAGTGACAGATAAAACATTTTCATCTTCATTGCACAAGAATCATGAGAAAATACAAACACATTATACATGTAAGCAAAGTCATCCTTTGGATAAAATATGTGTTTGGCATCTTTCTGTAGAAAAAGGTAGAATGGCATGTTAAAATGAAAAAAAAACCAGATGAATGTAAATGAAAGTAAATAGCCATCATTGCAACAATGTTGTAATAGTATGATAAGCTAATAAAATTCACAATTTGTACTAGTGTTGAACTATACCAGGCAATATCTTATTCACTTTCATTATTTAAAAAATGGTGGGCAGGATAGATAGCTCTGATGGTAAACTGCATGCTTTGTAACCATGAGGACCTGAATTTTATCCCTAGAAACCATGTTTCAAATCCAGGGAAGGTAAATCTGCTTGTCATCCAACACTGGGGTGCCTGAGACAGCTAGATCCGTGGCCAACTACTGCAGACTAACTACTGGGCTTCAGCCCACTAAGACCATATCTCAAAAAAGAAAAGAAGAATAAAGCAAAGTAAAAAGATTTTTTTTTTGCCAGTGAAGGCTATTGACACTTTTGTCAAAAGTAAACAAGAGAAAAAAAAAAGAAAAGAGAAACTAGGAGAATAATGGCTGAGAAATGACCCCCATATACACATGTTTGTTTATATTTGTCTTCTGGTCTACAATATCTTCTCTCTCTCTCTCTCTCTCTCTCTCTCTCTCTCTCTCTCTCTCTCTCTCTCTCTCTGTGTGTGTGTGTCTTCCTCCCTCCCTCCCTCCCTCTTTCTCACACACACAATATTTTGTATAATTATACCATCAATTTAACATTAAAATATTTTAAAATAGATGATGTGTCATGCAGATGTTGGATATGGAGCTATTGAGTCAGGAAATATTTCTTGTCTATTCTTTCTTGTGGGTAAGTTGAAGACTTAAGAGGTAATGCTGCAACATCCCAGCTGAGATATGTTCCATCATCATGCTTCTTTCTGACACATGTTGATAAAATCCATGTCAGGTGATTTCTTTCAAGTGATTGTGTCCTATTTCTCTGTGGTAGATTCCAATGGTGTCCATTTATCTTTATAGATATGAGATGAACAAAAAAAAAAGTCTCTGAAACTTGGGTACTACAGAAATGGAATTGAGATTAAGAAATTTGTATGTGTTGTCCATTTGTAAAAGGGAATGGAATGAATTTTGGGGGGTGATGGGAAGTTGGGGGAGAATGGGATGGAGGGGGGATTCACATTGTAAACTAAACTAATAATGAATTGACATCATAAAATCCTAGCTTTTATACAGTAAGCTACTGAAGAAACTAAGGGCACCACCTGGTACAAGGGGCCATGAATAGAATGGGAGGAAGCCTAATCTCAAGAGTAATTGCTCAAGCCTGCATCTCCCTATCCCAATCATTGTTTTCTTCCCACACTGAGTTGTTGATCAAAGAGGCTCATGAGGTCCCCAAAACATGAAAGACATCAAAGCTTTTGAATACCTGTCCCAGGTCTAAGGTAAAACCCTATTGCTGAAGAAATCACAGAGTGTCATCAAACCATCCAGAACGGTAATCAGCTCCCAGATGGTAGCATGTGTAGCACTGGAAGGTGTTACATGAGCTGCATGGGAAATTGGTCAATGATATTTGGAGAAAGCAGAGATCACTGATATACAATATAGAGAGTTGTCAAAAGAATGATGAACACAAGGCTATATGGAAGAGATCAGCAAGTCAAGAATTGTTCATCTGTTCTATAGTGGCACTAAACCAGGGAGGGTAATCAACTGCTAACTGATTGGCTAGGAGATACCCTTAGTGACAAGGAACTCTTAACTGGAACTGGGATCCATGGCATAATCCTAGGGGGACCAAGATCTTGGTCTCCTAGGGGAAATTCCCACTACCAGAGAGCTACATAGAGGCTACACCCATTAGGAGCTAGCCAATGTTGTCTCACTTAACCTATATTGATCTCTTTCTCCGATGGAGATTGTATTTTTCAGAAGGCATTGAGAGAGCCAGGGACAACCCAATTCCAGCAAGACATTGGATGATGACTGACATCCTGACAGGAGACAAACCACACCTAGTCTTCTCACATGGCCCAAATGAAACCTACAAGAAAGTGAAGAGACAAACATGAGACCAATCACCATAGTAAATCAGATGCATGAAAAGTCAATGGAGACAGACACCATTGATACCCAACACAACCCAGGACAAAGATCCAGAGATACTTAAGATCTCAACAACAAAGCACAGTTAAAATTCACCCACTATGACTCAGGGAACTGAGTAGAAGAGGGGAAAGAAATAATGTAATAACCATGGTAGGGGAGAATATCCCCTCAGCAACAATACACAAGGGGGAAGAAAAAACCATGAAAAACTGGCTACCTTTTGTACAGCTCATACCCCCTATCCTATGGACATACCCAGAATGTGCACCAAGGAAATAACCTAGTGGCTAGGGGACAAACGGGAGGGAAACAGGGATGCAGTCACAAGTTTTGCTCATATAATGTATAAACTATTCATAATAAATATATTTAAAAAGAAAATAATCTATTCTTAATTTATTAGAATTTATTAGAATCATTTTTATCATAATGGATTTCTGGGAATAGAGGTACTAATCATTCATAAGCCTGTTTATATGCATTGCTTGTGACATTTACACACAAAATTTGTGTTCAAACTTCATGGACTAATCTACAATTGTATATTCCTAAAACCGTTACTGAATACTGCTCATAAGCAATACTAAACAAATACTTCAAGTGTCATCGAGCTGTAATATATCACTTCATTTCATCAGAAGCAGTTCTTTGCAAGCTGCAATTCTATCAATGGTACAACAGAGATTATTTTTGCCAGCTTTTTACTAAGGAAAGTCTTCATGAATGACAAATACTTTGATGTAACAAATGCCAAACAGTGGTAGTGCTGTAATTCTTGGAGACTTGATTAAGGTAATGAACTAGCTTTGGCAGAACTTGTGACAATAAAGCATAAATTTTGGCCATGGGATCTACTGTAAAGATATGGAAATCCATATCTAAAATTCTAATACTGTGAATAAGTGCTTCGAAGGGCGTCCAGCAGCACTTCCTTTGGCTAGCAATGTGGGATTCAGCTGTGTGTACTAAATGTGTTTTGTGTCCCCATAATCATATTATGTCTGCTCTTGCTCGTTCTGGGCCCGGCAGATTATAATGCAGCCAATTGATTTTTAGCTGTGTATTTCCTATTTCATTTCTGGATGAGAAGTTAGTTGAATAAATCTCAATATTACAAAATACACTTTCTCAAGTTTTGAGGTCAAGTATTTCAGTAATATTACAAAATTTATCATGTCTGATTGACATTTATTTTATTATGTTAGATTACTTTTCAGATCTCTAGAAACTACATTGCCTCATATGAATGTAGATGAAATTGTACATAGATAGTATTAATTAGGACCTTTCCACTTTTTACATTTTTTACTCTCTATTCTATCTCTCTCTAACATATCAAACATTCAACCACCTTCTTTCCATGAAGTCGGGAAATACAGAAGAATACTGAAGAAATCAGAAGGTAAATATTCTTGCAGCCTCACCCTACTACAGGTGGCCCTGGAATTCAATAAGATATAAACAAGTGTGAATATATCACAATATAACACCTGAAATGTTTCTTTATGTGCAAGCAAAAAGAGACAGAGAGAATGTATCAGAGAGAGAATGGGCACACCAGAGCCCTTCTACAGCTGCAAATGAATTCCAGATGCATGTGCCCCCAACCCTTTGTACATCAGACCTTGTGTCAGTACTGGGGAAGCAAACTTGTGTTATTAGGTTTTCTAGGTAAGTGCCTTAAACACTGAGCAATATATCCTGGCCTAAAATAATTTTTGAGTAAGAAATTTCATAGTTATAAAAATTACCTAGGTAAAGTTATAAAAATGGTCTATGCAAAAAATAATTCAAAGAATAATCCTCATTTTGCATTTTAACATATTTAGTAGGTGTTTCTCATTTATATTTTTTATTTTGTTTATTATTTGAGATAGAGAAAAATGGAAACAGAGAAAAGGCAAAAGGAGAGAGAGAAAGAGAGAGAGAGAAAGAGAGAGAGAGAGAGAGAAAGAGAGAGAGAGAATATGGACATGCCTGGTTTTCTATACATGGAGACAGACAGATTCCAGATGGATGCCCAACTCTGTGCAGCTGGATTTACCTGGGTGCTGGGGAATTAAACCCAGGCATCCTGGCTTTGCATGCAAATACATTTAACCACTGAGCAATCTCTTCAGCCAGACAATGTTTTTTTTCTTAAATATATATTTATTGTCCATAATGAGTTACATTATTCAGTGGGCAAACAATGAGTTGTTATCCCCAATTCCACAATGCCCCCCTCCCCCTCCCCAATCAGCTGGATATCCTCCTCCATGGGCCATCTGGATCAGTCCCTGTGGCAGGGAACCCTGGATATCTTAGTACTTAGCCCGGTCCTCCCAAGTGTGTTGATACTGAAAGGTGCTAAGCCTGTGGATAGTCTCCCCCACCACGGCTCTTAGAATCTTTCCACCCCTCTCCGTTCAGTTCCCTGAGTCATGGTGGATGAGTATTAAGGCTGGTTTAAGATCTTGAGTTTAGGGGTCTTTGTGTCGAAGATTGTTGGTTTCTGTCTCACTGGCTTATCCTGTGCAGGTTAAATGTCTGTGGCTGTGGGTCCCTCTTTCCTCCTGTGCTGCTCTGTGGGATTCCATATGGATCCTCCACGTTATGACTGTGGTGGCTCCTCTCTTGCGAGAATCTCAGGTATCGGCCTACGGTTGGTTGGTAGGGTTAGATGGGCCCCAGCTCTCTTGCTGCATCCTGAAAAATACAAGCACAATCTCCATTGGAGAGTGTGATCAGTGTAGGTTAACAAATATGCACATTTCTGGATTACCTAGATTCTATTTTTGGTAGCCTCCCCATCAATCACTCCCACAGTGCATCTTGTCTCAGGAGCCCAAGAGTACGGGATCCGGTAATTATTGGACAATGTTTTTTTTAACTACACTAAAATTACTTTTCAGGATTTCTTTCTCTCATCTCTCAATAATACTAGATCTTATTAATTTTGAATCCTGTATAGATTGATATATAATCAAATTTGAGTAGATATATTATATTTCTTTGTCCTTATTGATGTCTATAATATGGGCATATACATTTATCAAAGACCAACAGTAGAATTTCAAATGAATTAGTGTATCATAATAAATATATGCTGCTACATAAAATATTTTTAAATTTCTTCTTAAGGTTTATTTTCATTTACATACCTTTATTAATAAGAACATGGTCAAACAACTAAAACTATGGAAATATTTTTTTTGCTAAAAGAAATACCAGATATCAACAGACTATATTATATATATATACTCAGGTTCACTGGTGAATCACTTCAGTCAAGGCTCAGTCTTTGAACATTCCCTTATCTTTGAAAGGAACTGAACTAAAGAGATCAACACTACATGAATTTGTGTGGAAACATCTAAAATGTGAATCACGGAATTCTGCTTCTGATCCCCAGATTTGCATGCAAATCTCAAAACATAATGTGAATTCAGTGAATAAAACTAAGAATTCCCAAATTCCTTACTGTTCCTGCATTGCTCAAAACCCAAATACAATGAATGTCTCCTCTGACATTCATGGTAGACTGAGTAGTGATTCCATTAGAAATGGAAAGAAAAGAAAAAAATCCAAATGAAAATTCTCCACGTCTGAGAAAGTATGGACTGGCATGTAGAGGACCTCTCTGTTCCAAAGATAGATTTCTATGCTAAAGGGAGAAGTAGAGGAATACAAAGGAGTGTCACATGAAGTCACACTACAACTCTGCTGGTGCAGGCAGTCCATGCTAACCTTCCACCTGCAGCATCTGGGCACACTAGTAGAAGCATGCTCACAAAGATGTAAGCATCTCCAAACCTCTATGTCTCTGTGGTTGCATCCCATATTACTTACCTCCATGGCTGGCTTCCATTGTGTTTACAAGAGTGCAGGTTTTGCACATTCCTGGTATCTCTTTATTCTTGGGTTCTACATTACATGGTTAACTTCATTTTTACAATTTCATCCCTCAGCCTTTTATGAACTGACTCTACACCATACAGCTTGACCTCTCAAGGCTTGCTTTGGAAATCTGGGTGAATGGAACTTCACCTGAATAATAGCCCATACCTTTAAAAGAAGAAACATATGGATGTTACCAAGTGTGTTGTGAAGATCAACTCAAGCACTGTGGTAGCATCATTAGAGTAACTTGCTAGCTGAAATCCTGGAAATGCTTCCAGGAATACTCATTCTAGATGCCTCTGAATAAAGTGACTCTGAGCTCTCTTCTCAAATAGAGACACACAGCCCATATTCTCCCTTGTCTGTGGTTCCTATTCAGGTTAAGCTTGAATAGTAAGCAAACCTGATATGCACATTAGGAGACTGACAAGGAGGATGGAAAGAATTGTGGGGAAGGGGATTAAAAACTAGGGGGTATACACTAATCTAAATCCATAATGAAACAATACCATGGAACCCTTACTTTTGTACAGTAGGCTCTTGAGGAAGATGGGGACAACTTCATGTAAGAAGGGCCTGAAGTTGGTGGGATGAAGCCTAACCCTAACATAAATGTCTCTGCCCTATAACTTCAAGTCCCAGCAATTAGTTACTTCCTACACTGAACTGATGATTGAGAAACTAACAGGGTCAGTTTATATCAAAGCTTACATCAAAGCTCTTGATAACTCACAGACAAAAGATAAGACCCTATTGCTGAATATACCACAGACTAATTTCACAAAGCACCAAGAGACCCCACTGGATCCAGAAAGGTAGCCAGCTTTGTGATGGGTAGCCTGTGTAGAATTGGAAGGAGCTACAGGAGCTGCCAGAGGAAATTGGACAATAATATTCATAAAAAGCAGGGGATCTTGTTGTACAGTACTTAGCAATGGCCTGAGAATTCAGAGGACACTGTTATACTGCAGAGACCAGCCAGGCAAGAATTACTGTGCAATAATGGCACTTAACCCAGGTGGGAAATCAATAGCTGTCTGACTGATTAAGAGATCAGCACAGTGACAAGGAACCCTTAGCTGGAACTGGGATCCAAAGCAAATTCTTATGGAGACCAAGAACCTGGACTACAAGGGGAAGGTCCCACTAACCATGGGCCTACAGAGAGGCTGTAGAATCTTGCCAAATTAACAATGTTTGCCACATTTAACCTATACTTATCTCACTCTCCATTAGAGATTATGTTTGTATTATTCAGAAGAGGATGAAAACCTTGTATAATCCATTTCTTCCAACAGGACCTGAGATAATAGTTGACACCCAGACAGGAGATGAACCACGCCTAAGTCATATTCCAGGGCCAAAATAAAACCATAGAGGAAGTGGTATGGTGAGCAAGAATGCTGCTTCCACAGCAAGTCTGAGAACCTATGCAAGGATTATAAAGACAGACACTGGGGATACTCAAAATAGACCAAAGCAGACACCAGGAGACTCTTAAGGTCTCAACAGTAAAGAAGACTTAAAACTCACCCAACACTGGCTCAGGGAATTATGTGGGAAAAGAGATGGAAAGATTTTAAGATCCATTGTGTGGGAGAATATCCAGAGGCATTGCCTCCCTCAAAAATAAAAAAAAAGGTACTACTTGTACAATTCATAGCCCTCCTTCCCATGTACCATTCCAGTAATTCCACTGAGGAGGGTACACAGTGGACTGGATCCAGGGAAATGGGGGAAGAAATAGGGGTACCGACACAAGGCTTGTTCATACATTGTGTCTAAGTATTAACAGTAAATTAACAAGTTAATAAAAAAATGAACTATCAAAAGGAAAACATTGAGAAAACACGCATGTGTTTCTCTAGCTTTGAGCCTGGCATGGTTAACATGTCCTGGGAGATTCATGGAGTGACCTGCACACATACTAATCTATGCTAACAAAACCCTACTTGGAGGCACATTTTTGACAAGCTCTAAGAAATATATATATATATATGGTGGACTTGGAAACAGTCATAAAATTGGTTCCAATGGCAAGAGTAATGACTTCACTTCTGACACTTCTATTTTAATTCAAATACCTTTATTATGAATAATTATATACATTGTATGAGCAAACCTTGTGAATGTGTCCCGGTTTCCCTCCTCTCTGTCCCCTACACATTGGGGTCCCTCCTTGGTGGACATAATGGATCTGTCCATAGTTTAGGGGGTTATGAACTGCACCAGAGGTAGCCAGTTTTTCTTTTTTTCTTCCCCTCTTTATGTATTGTTGCTGAGGGGGGCAATATCTGGATAGTCTCCCCAACCATGTCTCTTACCTTCTTTCTTCCCCCTCTTCAGCTCAGTTCCCTGAGCTATGGTGGGTGAGTTTTAAATTGGCTTCATTGTTGAGATCTTAAGTGTCTCTGGTCCTTTGTCTCATAGATTAGATTGACCCTGTGATGGAAAAGAATGGACCATGAGAAAATAAGCAGTTTTGCAAAACTGTCCACCTCTTGCTCCAAATGAGGAATAACCATTTTAGAGTATGCTCTATGTGACCTAAATATTCTCTGCACTCCAACTCCTAAAAGTTCATCTACCGAAGAACTGAAGCACAACTAAATACTAAAATCACAGTTAGCAATCTATTTCTAATAGAAAAAAAATTTTTCACTAGGCTTGAAAAGTTGTTTGACCAGAACATTAAAAATTCTGATATGATTATACCAGAATTTCTGAGAATATATATTTTCTCATATATATATATATATATATATATATATATATATAATTATTAATAGAATCTATTGCTAAAACAATGTGAGAGCTCTTTAGTCATTTACTTAGGGCTCTCATATTTGTTTGTGTATGTGTGTTTCTTTATTCTACTTGTCTGGGTTGGGGTGGAAGGGAATATTGGCAGAATATTTTTTATTTTCTTATCTTACAACATTTTTTAACTTTCATTAAAATCTATAAATAACTATACCTAAAGATGAGAAATTACATTCAAAGTATAACTAGAAAGCACACATATCATTGATCTTTGAACTGACTAAATTAGTAAAAACTAACAGAAAAGAAAAAGAAACAATAGAACAGATGTCTATTAAAAATTGATTACTTAACTGTTTTGTCTGGAAATTAAGCATTTGTGATTTTGTTTCTGTATTTTTGGTACTATTAAGAGTATTGAAGGGAAAAATTAAAGCTTATTCCTAAATATTCAGTTTATGTTACTTCACAGAAAGTCCCTTAGTATATTTAAATAAGAATCAATTTTTCAAAATTTGCTATAAAATGTGTATGTGTGATAAAGGAGAAATGGACAAATTGTCAAACAGGTAACAACACTGAGATCTCCTATAAGATATTTAAGAACTGACCAAACTTGACTAAAGTAAGAATTTAAGACCTCTTAATTCCTATAATAAGTGGAATATGTAGTCGTAGTGATATTTCCCATAATTGATAAAATGCCTGCTACACTATCAGCTGTAATGGACTCTCCTCTGCTTCTCTGGATCAGTTGTTATGTGATGTACAACTAGAGAGTTAAACCTCTAAAATGGCTTCAATATAATGGAAACTCTCTGGCAGTGTTTCCCCAGATGAGCAACTTAGGAACTTTTAACATAGTGGTGAATGGGATGAACGGGAGGATATTACATCTGAACATTAATCACAGTTCATATCATGTCTAAGTCCTGAACGTACAGAGAATGCTCACTGTGAGCAAAAATAAAACTTAGATTGATGAATATACTACAAAAGTCTATTATATAATATCCCCAGAGTCCAGTCTTTTACACGTGTTTAAACAAGCATTAATCAGCAGTATATCCTCATGCCACATTTCTTCAGGAATTAATTCATTGACTCAGTCAATTTCTTTGTTTATTAACTTTATATTGAAGATGGGTAATGAAATCTCCTCACTTTAAAAAACTAGATAATTTTGTTTTTGTTTTTTTTTTTTTTTTTTATCAATAACACTTTAAAGCCATGACATCTTAGGACAATTTTAGTTTGAGCACTTTATACAATAGAGAATGTTAATTTGATTTTTATGACACTATTTATCATGTAGACTACCATTGCTACAAAATAGACTATTCATAAGGGGAATACTCTATAAGGAATATGATTTGGCTTGTTGCACACATTTGAAGTAGCTAGTAGCTATAGCATATTATTTATTTAGAAGAAAAATAATTCTGTTTTCTTTTAAAAACATGTTTTGACACATTTTATTTTAATAGAATTTCAGATAAAAAACACAGATACCACACTGCATTTAAAATGACATTATGAGGCCAACCTTTCATATTTCTAACGAAAATTTAACAAGCAACAAAAGCATGTAATGCTGTGTCCATGGCAAGCACATCACTCCTGACAGTATAATTCCTAGGAGTTTGTTTCATAATAGATTTCTATTATTAAATAAATGCAGATCTTTTTATAAGCAAATTAAGCTTATGTGAATATATCAAAGAGGTGATGTTATGCCTTTCAACGTAAAGGTCTTTCTCACATACTCGTGACTGGTGTAAATATATAATGAGCATTTCTAATATTTCCAAAAATGAGGCTCATGTATTATTGCATAAATAAAGTTGCACAAATGAAGATGAACTAAATATAAGAACAGACTATGAAGAATCCTGTAAGAAAATAATGATGATCAAATTTCTTCCATCTGAGCTACACAGTGAAATTAGGTTCATTTCATAACTGATTTTTCTAAACAGTAAGAAGTGGAGTGGTTGAGTCTTACAAACAATTAATCCGTGTATTAAGTTTCAATTTTGCATTCCGTGAAAGTCTGCCTCCTAGTGAATGAATAATAGTAATGTAAGATGCAAGCTCTAAGAGAAATTCACTCACGTACATCAAATGGCTTGTTGTATGCCTGTGAATAGTCATATTTTTATGTTTTTCAAATATACTTTATTTACTTATTTGAAAGTGAGAGAGAGCGAGAGAGACAGAGACAGAGAGACAGAGAGAGACAGAGAATGAATATGGGCACACCAGGTTCTCCAGCCTCTGCAAAGGAACTCCAAATGTATGCACCACCTTGTGTATCTAGCTGTACATGTGTCCTGGGGAACTGGACTCCGGTCCATCTGATTTACAGAAAAGTACCTTAACCGCTGAGCCATCTCTCCAGCCCTGTTGCAGTCAGCTTTCCAGTTGCTGCGCAGAAAGAACCCAAGCAAAAGCAGCTTGTGGAGGAATGGATTTATTAGGCTTTTGGTCTCAAGGGGAGACTCCTTCTGCAAAGAAAACGATGGCATGAGCAGAGGGGTGGACATCACCTCTGCCACAGCACTGCAAACAAAGGCAGGAAGGTGTGCCAAAAACTAACAAGGGGAAGCTGGCTTATAACCCTTATAAGTCCACCCCCAACAACACAGCTCCAGGGATGATGTAAAACCCAAACTGCCATCAGATGAGGATTGATCACTCAGAACACATTCATTTGTTTGTGGGGGACACCTGAGTCAAACCATGACAAGCCCTATATTGTCCTTTTTATTTTATCAGAAAATGAAGCAACTGCATCATTTATCTGCTAACTTAATGTACGAGTAAATTTTATTTATTGTGGTTTCCATAAGGTTAGGAATTTTGAGGGTGTCTAACACATGTTGATCAAAACTGCTGTAGTCTCCATTACTTACGGTAGCTAGGCGACACCATTCCAGTGAATACTTATGAGAAGACTGTTGTAAGAGTGATGACTTCATTTGAGCAATTCTATGCAGTGTAGGTGGTGTAGCCTTAAGGCAGTGCAGCTTGGTAAACATGTTTTATTACCTGGAAATGTTTCTGCACTTTTAAAGTAAAACTAGCAATGTTTAAAATAAGAACTGTTTTCCTAACCCATACTCAAGAGCAAATGAAATATTATCACTAAGATGATTTTCATCCTGGGGTGCTGAAAGGCAATGCTTTTCCTAATGGATCATTTTATTTCTTCAAATTATATATGCTGCATAATGTTAGCCATCAGAACTGTAAAGCAACCCTGCTGCCAGAAAGCCATATGTTGGAAAGTGTCATGTTGTGTGGTGTATTAAATTTGTTGGTGGAAAACTTAGATGCTCTCTAATAAACATAGGTATGGTGGTAGATCTGGAATATGTCCTGAGAGTAGCACTTTCTATACAAAACGTACAGCTGTTGAAATAAACCCAAGCATTAAATGTATCTGACATAAAATTAACAATCAACGTGAAATTTTCATGAATCATCAATAATAAATTCAGTTTATTTTAAATTTATATTTGAATTAGCATTTTAGATTAAATGTCTAAGAAGAAGTCTAGATATTTTTATTATCTATCTAATTAGAGTGTTTTAAACATTTTACTACAAAAAGCAGGGCCACTCTTTTAAAGCAAAGTACAACAACCAGTACTCCATAGGAATAAAATTGGATTAAAAATTCATATAAAATAATCTTGAAGCTGGAGACATGGTCAAAAGGTAGAGCACTTTCTTTGCAAGCATATGGACAAGAGTTCAGATCGCCAGCTCCCACATAAATGCCATGTGGGTATGACAGCCTGCCAGCAATCCCAGATAGAGGGAGTTGGAAACAGAAAATCCCCAGAGCAAGCTGATTAGCTATGTTCACTAAACCTGTGAGCTTCAAGCTCAAGTGAGATACTCTGTCTAGGTAAATAAGGTAAGGAATGGTTGAAGAAAACGTTCAACATCAACTTCTGGCCTCTACACACATGCACAAGTATATACTCACACATATGAAAACACCAATACATACACATTCCACACAATACATGCACACTTAAAAATAAATTAAATATCCTATTAGTCTTTTTATTGATCAATTGACAATAATCTCCCTGATGACAGCTTTGCTGTTCACTCCTGCTCTGTATATGTGTGTGTATGTTAATAATCTTTCCACTGAAAACATGAAGTTGTGAATGATATTTGCTTCAGGGAGAGTGTGAAGGGCTATTTGCCCATATTTTCCTGATACTGGTATGCACTCCCCCAACAGCACTCTTCCAAACAGGCTATGATCACTGCTCTTTTCTGCATCATATACATTTACCTAGAAAACCATGTATTCTGGTTCTACTTTCAGTCGCATGTTCCCCATAAACTAATGTGTTCTGAAAGCATTGTCTGCAGCTGGTGACAGTTTTGGAGGTGGGGTCTTGATGGAGGAGTTGTATTTCTGGGAGTGGTCTTAGGTGTCTGAGAGTCAACTTCCTATTGTCAGAACTGGGCTTGAGGGTTTTTCACCTGCTGTGACAGAGGTGATATCCTGTCTCTCCTCAGGCCACACTTTCCCTGCCACCATGAAGCTTTCCCTGGAGACTGTAAACTAAAACAAAATCCTTCCCATCAGTGCTTTTCCCAGCAATGCGAAGGTAACTGCAACAATTCCCAATATTGAGAATGTAAAAGAGGTCTTAGAATTTAGATCAGAAAGAGACGCAGCAGCCCAGGCTCAGGAATTGAGTCCCATTTGAGCTCCCAGGGCTCTGGCTGGAACTATAAGCCATGCCTGGGGTTCCATTGAACAAGAGTGTGTTCATTTTAAAACTAGCTTCACAAAAATGTTGAAGTTACAAAGGGACATGCTAAATAAATACAGAGAAATTTTGTTGATAAGCAAAATTCTATTTTGGTCTGAGCACAGGCCAAAATGTAAAGCTGTTTATAGTTGTTCTTATCTAGATGTGCTGATCAAGTGAATCATGGATTCTTAAAACATGGAATGTTGAAGACGTTACAGTAACAGGATTAGAAAAGGCATTTTATCAGAATCTGACTCTTTTTTTGAGATAAGGATAAAAAAAACTCTCCGTTCTGAGATCAAGAACCTTTACTCTACTTTCTCTTTTATATTTTAACATTAAAGTGCATGTTAATATTGTGAATTTTTTTTCAACTTTTTTCCAAATATTCTTCCCTGAGTGAATGGGATCATGTGGCAATGTGTCTCAGGATACCTGTACTTATGCTAATCCTACCATATGAACTCAACATCTAACATTTTATAAAAATTTACTTATCTGTTGGGGGAACAAAATGTTGGTAAAGTGTTCTTTCTATAAATGAAATGCCCTCATGTCATTTACATGCCCAATAGTTGCTGAAAAACACTGATAAAGTACTCTAAATTCACGCTATGGGTTTAGGAAATTAAGCTCAGCTGATAACTCCTGATGAATTCTTTCAGGTGGTGCAATGCTGTATACATCAGTTTACGCGTGTCATTTGTGAACATGGCTGATGTTAAATAACAGATGCTACCGCTGTAGAGAGAACCAGCCCTGTCACTCTCCTGTTTCTCTCCAAACTCAGGAAGCACAGACAGACTCACAGCAGATATTCCCAGGTAGGGTGGTCAGCAGGATCAGCTTCCTGAGCCCAGGCCCAAAGCATCATGATTGATGGTGGTGTATCCTATGTAGTAAATTTCTTAGCATCTTAGTAGGTAGTAGCCACATGGTAAATTCAACTTGGAGTAAGGCCTAATTTCAATCATAAGCCCTTCTCCATAAAACAAATTTCCTGTATTCTGTGTGAGATGTGGTACTTCCTACTTACGCACTTGTACCATTAAGGTTGGTCATTGCTACTGATGCAGAATTTGGGGGTTCACTAGGGGATCCCCCAAACATAATTTTGGGTTCTTATTTTAGCAAAGAATTTATAAAATGGATTCAAGAAAGGTGAATTATCAGACATTGAGTTTATTTTGAATGAAATCATACTTTGTGAGGTTTATTTATGAGAAATTGATATCCAGGAAAAGGGTGAAGCAGTTTTACACACACACACACAAACACACAAACACACACACTCACACACAAGATCTGACATAGAAGCCCCTTCAGACAACACAGCAGAGAGAATTAAGCAATAGGGAAGGACTCAGTGATCAAAGATAAATCTTACATATAATCATAGTGAGAGGGTGTCCCCCAAGCATAACACAGATAGAAGGCCCAAGAAAGCCTGGGGATGAGTGACAACCTTGTCTCAAACAGCAGCGACCTAAGCTAACTGGGATGCAGTGCAATGCCCTGTGGATTGCAGATGCATGCCAGCCTTCTCGCCATGTTTCTCTTGCTTGCATCTGGGCATCACTTGAAATGAGTGGCCTATAGCAGCTAGGATTGTGGAAGAGCAGTCTGTAGTGGGCATAAAAAGACAAAAAATACAGTCTAATAATGGTTCCCAGGCTGTGTCTCTCTTGCTCAGTGATGCGTGGGTAATCACACTTACTAAAGCCAGGGGCTCGGATTTGTTGTCATTGGGCAGCATCATTGCAAAGAATTGGCCCGTGTTCTAAATGCTTTCATTGTAGTGTGCTTGCTAATATAAATATAATTCTCTGTTTAAATATCAAATGTGATAGTTGATTTCTATGTCCTACATAATTGTCAGGTAAACATTTTACTTTGAAATGTGAATGAGAATCTAGACAAGTTATCTTCAACTAAAATTATTATATTATGAAGAATATCTCAAAATAATTTTCAGATATGCTAAATAAATACCCTGCATTTTCCCATCATGCTTTATTTCAGTGGCATCTGTATATATATTTTCCTCACATGGCAAAGAGGACTTTGTTTACTTTCATCGTGATTCCTTTCACTATGAAATTAATGAATATATATTCATATATATATATATATATATATATATTCATTAATATGTTTGCTTATGTTCCGAAACTGAAAACTGTAATACTAACAACAAACTACAAAAAGCTCCTAAATCTCTAATTTCACATGCTCCCTATGTAAAGATGAACCTGTGACATTTGATTCAGGTGGAAAAACTCTTTATTTCTGAAATCTTCCTAATTAAGTTTAACTGATTTCAATAACATCTTCCTTATCAATGACAACCATTGTCTCATCAGGGCAAGGCTTCTGCTCATTAGAAAAACTATGTTTGATATTTTTAATTCTTTTAAAAGGCAGTTATTAATAACAGCACCTAAGTGATTTTGCAAATATGCATAACAATAAATGGGACATGCTTGGGTTACTCTGTATCCTTGTACTTCCAGTGGTCGTACTGTGAACACATCACCTAAATATAATACAATTCCATCACAATTTCTAAAACTGTGCTATATTTTGTATTGCACATGATTTAGGGATTTATGAATAATGGACCAGTAATATATGCATCATTTAATATATTATCTTCAATAATTATCTTGATATATTGCACCATCTTGGTAACATTTGCTTTTAGTTTTGTATACATGTGTTTGAAGTGTGTGTTTATGGGTGTGTGTATGCATGTAGGTGTGTGTCACAGTGCATGTGTTCTAATCTGAGAACAAACTTGGGGACTTTTACCTCTTCTTCCACTTTGCTTGAGACAGGAAATTGCTGTTATTTTTGACACTTAGTGGGAACAATGCTAGCTGGCATAAGAGCTTCTGTATTTTCTCATTTGCAGGAAGTATGTTTTGTGCCTTCACTCATGTGCATGTAGAATCTTCCTCTTAAAAATTCTGGAACAATTAAAGTTTAGCAAGTTCATTGGATTGTGAACTTATGAAGCATAAGTCTTATTGCTGTAATAGAATGTACTTAGCAATTATTAACAATAAAGTAGGACAAAATATCAAGACTTAAATGTAGTTGATCTGATAAAGCCATCCAGGCCTTCCATATGAAACACAGAGAATACATTTTTCAAGGTTGGAAAAAATGGATGTTTTGCAGAAACAGATCACTAACTTTGTCCAGTTTTATCAGCGATCATGGCTGGAAATTTGGAGCTCATTCATTAAAACAATAGGTACATAGTTTCAGCTAACATAGACATCAGTAGATCAACCCGTTGATAAAATATAAAGAAAAGAAACATCAAATCTTAGCCTTTGTATGTGTCAAACTGTAGGTTAAGAGAAAAGTTGGGATCCCCAAGGGGATTAAAACAGAGAAAGGAGAGTTTTGAACACAGGCTAGCAATAAGGGTACTCTGAAGTATTTTCAAGACAGTCCTGCTGGATTAACTATTGCATTGATTCTGGAATATTGTATGATTAGTTCACTTCTTGCACTTACAATTTTTTCACAAGTTTCCACATTTCCATAATTCTTTAAAAGTCCAATTATGTCTTCCTACTCTTCTGTCTGTCACACAAATTGAAGAAGTTCATTTTATAATGAAACATATTTTTCATCATTTCACAGTTCAATGAAACTAAGTGCACATTAAATGAATTAGGTAGAGGTCATTGAATATGAATAGTAGTACTCTGATACATGGAATACATGACAGTCATTACTAATTGATCTTTGAACTTTCATGTGTTAATCACAGAAGCATCTCATACAAAGAAATTTGTTACCAGTCGTGGTGGTACTCACCTTCAAGCTCAGCTCTCAGGAAGCAGAGGTAGGAGGATCACCATGAGTTTAGCCAGCCCGAGACTACATAGTGAGTTACAGGTCAGTCTGGGCTAGAGTGAAACCCTATGTCAATAAACCAAAAAGGAAAATAAAATTACTGAGCTTATCCTACCCAACCAAGCACACAAAGATGATGAAACTTTGGTACAATAAAATAACATTTGGGATTTAGTTAAAGTCAAAAATTTAAATTTTCTCTTCATAAATAAAAAATCTACTTTAGGCATCAAAATCATTACTATTATGTTAATATATAATTTATACCTGTGTAAAAACATCCTTGAGTACACCATTAATATTCATATTTTGGGGGCTGGAGAGATGGCTCAGGGGTTAAAGCGCTTACCTGCAAAACCTAACGACCCAGGTTCAATTCCCCAGTAGCCACATAAACCAGACATACAAGGTTGTGGCCTTTGTTCTCTCTCTCTCTCTCTCTCTCTCTCTCTCTCTCTCTCTCTCTCTCTCTCTCTCTCTCTCTCTCTCTCTTTCTCTGTCTCTCTCCTCATCCTTCTGCTTGAAAATGAATGAATAAAATATTTTTAAAATATTAATATTTTGAGTTTGTGAAACTATTATAAGTAAATTTAGGTGCTTCCTTTTCTAAATGTGGGAGAGAAGGGGAAATAAAATGCAGATAAAAGCACAAGTAGAAAAATGTATGCACCTCTTGTCTGTAGTCTTAAAAGGTGATGATATGGGCTGGAGAAATGGCTCAGTGATTATGCCAAAGCCTAACAAAGTGGGTATGATTCCCCAGTATCCACGTACAGCCAAATGCAGGAAGTGGCACATGCATCTGGAGTCTGTATGCAGCAGGTAGAGGTCCTGGATCACTGAATTTTTCTCTCTCACTCCTTGCAAATCACCACGACTCAGGGAGGTGAGCAGAAGAGAGGGAGGAAAGAATGTAAGAGCCATAGTGGAGGAGAATATCCAAAGCCATCACATCCCTCACCAACAACACACAAAGGGGGAAGGAAAATTGGCTGCCTAACGTGCGGTTCATAACCTCCTACCCTAAGGAGAGATCCAGTATACACTGTACCAGTGGGTGGGAGACAGTGAGGAGGGAAACAGGGACACCTTCACAAAATTTGCTCATACAATGTATATACTTATTTATAATAAATATACTAATTAAAATAATAAAATAAATTTTTTAAAAAACTTAACATAACATTTTTGGTTTGCATTATTGATATGAAGCTTCCCAATACTAAATATATCTTCACTTTCTATTTACAAATATACTTTATATTTGCTTGTGGAATAAATTATTCATATGAAATGAGGGGTGGGTATGAATTATACAAATTGTGGACAAGAGCTATAACAATAAAATATGGGAATGGACTGTGGGAATGTTTCTTATACACCTTAGAAACTACTTTTCTGCGATCATTGCTGTGAGATGCTAAATCCTTTACTTGCAATTTGCCCTAAAATTAATCTTAAAACTATGTAAATCACCCACCTAAAGCAAGGTGACTAGGTTTCCTCTGCCTTGGTTTGCCATTTGCCTGAACTGCACAGAAGACCAATGTTGAAAATCAATGGTAAAAGACACTGACCAATTTTAAATTATGCACTTTCCCCGTTTCCACAGTGACCTGGTTAGATTCTGGGCTTAGAGTAAGCATTCATGCATTAGAAGTGCTGACATAGCTTTAATGCAGCAAGGTCAATCACCGGTGCCAACAGAACTGTCACAGATTTGTTGAAGACAACAGGTGCACTCATCATGATTCCATTTTTGATCTAAGTGCATGTGTGTTCCAGATCAGGAGGTCATACCCCTAATCCCTGTCATTGACAAATGTTTAAGGAGTCTCCCATGTGAAAATGTCCCTATCCCTTGCTTTTACATTGTACTACTTGTTCACATATGACTGGGTTGTGTCTGTCCAATAAAGATGCCAATGCGGGCAGAGGAAGCAGCAAGCATTTGCAGTAATATCAGAAGAGTGGTGACCATAGACATAGCAGATTTTCTAATGGCTTAATGTAAACTTCTCTTCAGTCCTCTCTAAGGCTGTTACAGCTAAAAGCAGCATGTCCACTCCTAGATAGGAAAATTCCAGAAGTTTGTACCAAATTTCAGGGCTTTGCCTTCCAAATAAGGCAAAAAACCATCTATCCTTTGGATTACCCATCAATGTGTATTCTCAGAAGGCTCTGTCCTCTCCAGACAATCTTCTTTGAATTCCTAACCTGCATCTCTTCAGAATTTATTTAGTGAATACTCTTAAGATGAAATGTGCACTTCAGTGTTAGCAGACAGGATACAAATTATCTTAGATAAGAGAGAGATAAATGGATTTCATATAACATATCAGTGGAATATGGAGAAACCTTGAACAGCTACACACACATTAACTCCAATAGACACAAGAACTTTAATACCCAACAATACCCAAGCAATCCTGGCTGGGTGGTTATGGCCAGATAAAATTTGTTGAAACAGAACATTCATTTGAATTCTTTCAGCTATTGAATAAATTTAGGGAGATCATAATACCTAGCATTGTTGGATTCCTTTAAACCTTTTAACTGTTTTATTATCAGACACTTAGAAGGTCAGTATTAGAAATGTCAAAATAATCAATTCATACTCCATCTCCAGTAAATGGCTCAGTGTGTTTTTAATTGATGCATTTTGATCATTAAATATGGAGGAATTGCTAACACATAGAAAACTCTAGTAATGCCTGTACATTAGGAAAAATAAGAATCTTGATTTGAAATTATTTTTCAGATGGAGTGCAACATAAAAAGCAAATATTTGCTAAAATAGAATAAATGATGTAGGAAATAAATATGAGTAATGCTTGTAAACAAGCAAGCACCATTCCACTGTATATTATAAAATTGTTCAATTATGTTCTCTGGCAGTATAACACATCAACACCACACATTTATGCATATATACACAGATAAGTGTATGATGCAAAGTAAAGTGTGGGAAGTAAAATAAATCCGTGTATATCACATTAGAGTGATATTTTCAGTATGTAGATGAGAGCATCAGTCCTGATTTAGTGATTTCATAAGAGAGTACTGTCAAGAAGTGATCAGGCATATCCATGCCCATGTTCAAAAAGAAAACACTGCATATTCTCTCTCAGCAGTTCTAACTTGGAATCATTTTATTGGTTTATAAATTTCAGTAAGCATAGAAATAATCATCAGGAAGCTGGGATGGGCTTACAGACAGAGTGGGGAGGATGTAGAAGTGGAGTTGGAAAACAGGCAAGATGAGACACAGAATACAGAGGTGGAAACTTCTGAGAGACAGGGGGAAAGGTGGGCGAGAACCTTCTCCAAGGAGATGGCAGAGAGGAGATGAAAAACTCAATGAAGGAAACAGGAGGCTGTCGGGAGCTCATAGGAGACTTACAACATGCCCTCATGGGCTCAGGAAACATTGTGGAACAGGGGTACAGAAAGAATATAACAGGTGAAGTGAGGGAAAGCGTACTGAGGCACTGTCCTCCATACAGGAGACCACAGTCAGAAGTTAAGGGACATAAGACGAGGACCTCGAAGGGAATATGACCAAATCTCGGTATGTTTATATATTAAAATTTCCAATAAAATATTAAATACAGGCCAATATCAAAGCTGATAAAATTTATACAAAAGTTATCCTAACAAATGAACTTTTACAAAATGTATATATATATATATATATATATATATATATATATATATATATATATATATATATATATATATATATATATATATATATATATATATATATATATAT
>PVHP010000344.1:0-160766 GCA_004024765.1 Zapus hudsonius | reverse complement strand
TGTGTGTGTGTGTGTGTGTGTGTGTGTGTGTGTGTGTGTGTGTGTGTGTGTAGGTCAGAGGACAACCCCAGGTGTCATTTTAGACTATGCCGCATTGTTTTTTAAAACAGGGTTTCTCATTGGCCTGGAGTTTACCAAGGAGGCTAGGGTGGCTGCCCAGTGATCCCCAGGGATCTTCCTGTCTCTGCCTTCCCAGTGCTGGGTGACAAGTGTGATCACCATGCCTGGCTTTTTCCACGAGCTTTGGGGCTAGAACTAAGGTACTCAGTCACACTTGCAAGGCAAGCACTTCACCAACTGAAGCATCTCCCCAGCCACTAGTGGTCCTTATTAGCAGCTTCTCTTCACATTGGGATTTTCCTTTAAGTCATGAAGACCATAAAGATATTTTCCTCCAGGGCTTTGGGACACTTTAGCTTTTCCAGGCTCATTTCTGAATCTGTGTGGAGTCCAGATGCCACCTCTGAGTTATAACATCTTCTACTTTCATTCCCTAATCTTATAATAGAAATAGTAGTAATTTTAGGAAAAAGAAACCTTGACCAAACGCTATTACATTTGCTAACAGAAAAACAGAGTAAAACAGAAAAGCTCCCTGGCTTTTCTCACCCTTGCCCATGGCTTCGCTGCAGTGCCTCCTGTGAGCAGGACTCATACCCGCACCTGCTTCTGCATTGCCTTGAGCCATAGCCTGACCTCTAAGTGAGTGCCATGTGGCCTTTGTTCTTGGGACTTTGGAGAGAGATGCTATCTCTGCACTGAGGACAAGCAGAAAGCAGTACCTTGCCTGGAGCTGTGCGATGGGGAAAAGCCAGGTTGCCAGGTTGCCCTATTGCCTCTACTTCTGAGGTCAGCCTGTGTTAACTCTGAGGGAACATTGAGCATTATCTTATCTTGCTCCTGTAAGAATTAGGTGATTTTCCACTCAGTTCCCTGAGTCATGGTGGGTGAGTATTAAGGATTTGAGAGCCATGGTGGTGGAGAATATCAGAGGCATAGCATCCCTCAGTAACAACACACTTGGGTCAGGAGAACCCGGCTGAAGACTGGGCTATCCATGGTCCCCTACCACAAAGACTGATCCAGATGGCCCACAGAGGAGGATATCCAGCTGAATGGGGATGGGGAAGGGGGGCAATGAGGAATTGGGGATAACAACTTATTGTTTGCCTACTAAACAATGTAATTCATTGTGGATAATAATAATAATAAAAAAGAATTAGGTGATTTTGAGGTAGAGTCTCATTTGCAAGAAAAACCATGTAAAAAATTCTCTAAGAGTTATGAGATTAGAAATGACGTAATTATAGAAGAATGGGGGTCCCCTGAAGAGGCAAAATGGAGAACATGAGGTGCAGGCTGCAGGTGATGGGTGGAGCTGGCTGGTCCTGAAGGAGGAGAGACTTCCAGAAGTCTCACAGGCTATGAGCTGTACCAGCCTTGGTCTTCATAGGACTGGGCTCTTGTTCATAGGCCCCGCCTCACATTGTGTCAATCATATTCAAATGCACCCACCTTCTACATGAAAAGCAATTTATATGCTCTCTAAAGAAGATTATTTGAGTTGCAAGTGATGGATTCACATGATGTGATTTTCTAGCTATTTAGCTCTACGTTTAATTTTGTTCAGTTTTCATTCAGTATTTTAAAAACAACTTCATTTATTCAGGTCTTAAAATTTTTTGGTGACTTTCGTACAAGGCAGCAAAGTAGAAGTGTAAGAAGAAGTGTTGAATGAGAAAAAGCCAGTCCATCTGGCTACTGTAGGTCATCGGGTACTTGCTGACCTCAGCTGATGATGGCGCTCAGAAGAGCTCTGGTTGGATTTTGTTAGCAGGAGGGACCATGGAAGTGTCCAGTCCTATCTCTGGTAGTGACCTCTCTCCATGGGATTTCCAGAGACATTCAAGGTTAGGGTTTGTTTCATTTGGGGCCAGTCCGCACACTTCATTGTTTAGGTCTGGTCAGTTTCCTCTGATTCTCTCTAGGGTGACCATGCAGATTTTCCCAAGAATACTGGAGTGCTAATTTAACCTTGAATTCTAAAAGTTAGTGGCACATTTTTCAAGCTTGAAAAAAAGTGGTAATAAGAAAACTCCGTCATGACCCACAGCCTCCTTAACGATCGCCTAACCGCCAAGTGCAGATCCGATTTGCTTAGCACAGCTCAAAATCAATCCAGGACTGCAAGAAATGTCAGGCTGAACTTTTTTTTTTTTTTTTGCCTTAAGTTAATGACTTGTCATCCTGGAAAAAAAAATGTCTAATCAGAGATGAATTTAAAATCTCTTCCATTTGTATTTTCAGAAGAAAAATGCAGAGGGGTTACTTTTTATGTAATAAAAGGTAACCTTTCTTTATAACTCTGATGAAATGTTTTTAGAGGGCAACAGTAAAGATTGTTCTGTCCTAAACTCTGTCCCTGTAGGAGTCCAAGAGACCTTATGGGTCAGGAGACCCTACTGTCCCTTTTGTTCCTGGGTTTTAAAGATCAGTTAAATTTACCTCCTGGAAAGAGACAACAGGTTTTAGAAAAAAACTGATTTAAATTGAATACTTTTAAATGTGTGCACCAGGCAAGACTTTCTTCTTTTTCAGAAGGATATATTAGTAAAATTTCAGGTAAATTATTTGAATTAAACCACTTTTGCATCGAAGTTAATAATTATTACCTATTATTATCTAGTCAGGAACATCAAACATTTGTTATTCAAAGAAACTCAATGTAACAAGGGAATAATATTTTCCATTTATGCTTTTATCTGTTTAATGCATGTTTTTGTCCCACTTTGGAGGAAGAAACAGCACAATTTCACATTTGAATTTCAGTCATGTTCTACTTCCTAAGGGAGAACAATTCATGTTTGGCGGGAAATTAACTATTAAGTAAAATGTTATTTTAAAGATATTAATCATTTTTCGATACTCAGGTCTTTGTATGAGAACCTTAAAATATGCTGGTTAGTAGATAGATATCACATAAATACCCAAGTGCTTGTTTACAGAACCCCTGCTTATATTATTTCTAGAAGGGTCAACCAAAGGCTGTGCTTGGAATAACAGCTAACAATTAGGGTACAACTCCATCTGCATCGAGAGTTTGAGAAGTCCCTGAGCCTTTCTTAGCCTCTGTTTATCTACCTTCAAGGTGGGAGGCTCCATGCTACTTCACAAGGCTCAGGAGAGTCATAGCAACCGCTCCTTTGCTACTGGAACCACACTCTTTACCCGGCTTGCCCTTCTGACACTGCCAGGCAAGGCCAGTGAAGGTCAAAGACAACACCTATGGTTATGACATCAGGTACCATCATCTATCCCACACGTTGGTCCTCCTTAGCACTATGTGCCAAGACACCAGGCAAACCCAGCAGGTGACATTGTTAGCTATGGATCAACTGTATTTTCCTTGTAAATCCACAATTCATTTTCTTGAAGAATTTTGTTTTGCTATGAAAAGCCCATACATACATAAAAGAGGAAAGCGCCTCCAGTGATCCATCATCCAGATTCAGCACCTGTCACATCTTGCCGTGTCGGCCTTACCTAGCCCTCTGTCTCACGTTCTGTTTTGACCAGATTATTCCTCAGCTAACATCAACCTTCATTTCCTTTCCCTCCTCCACACTTCAGTTTGCAACTATAAAAACAGATATGTTCTGGGAAAGCCGTTGTGCCTCTGTCATATCTAATCAAACATATTTTCTTGTTATCACTCTAAAATCGAGTGCATATTAATCTTTTCCCAGTTGTTTTAAAAATGCATTTTTATAGTTGGTCTATCCAAATCATGACCCAAACAAATCACGACATCAAACTTATTTGTTGCATCTGAAGCATTTTAATGAGAAGATAAAGCTGATAAATTTTTTCATTGTCCTTTGTCTTATGCAATGGAATAACTGCCTCAAATATAAATATCCCTTATCAAGATAGAATTATCCAAAATGGAAAATTCCATTTGCTTTCAGAATTGAAGATATTGCTAAAGGCTTAGAGAAAACCGTGTTAACATCAATTTATTTAGGCAGATGAACCCACAGGAGCTTTGTGTTTGTTTGTCTTTTCTCCATGGATATCACTGTTTTTAGAATCAGCAATGTAAGATAATTGCTATTAGATAGCTAGGCACACCATTAGAGATTGAGAGATGAAATTAAAACCATGAAATTGTTTATAAGGGTCTCTAGAAATGTAATTATCTCTCCTGTGGAAAAGAAACAGAAAATTGCAGTCCTTTCTTCTGTTTGCCTACTGTGAAGGGAAGAACTTAAATTATATCTATTATATCTCTTGAATACATATATTTAAGGTTTTTTTTCATGAAGCTGTTTAAAATTTATGTTATTTAGAAAAAGCTGACTGGTATTTAAAAAGGTTTCTGGACTTTTATTTGTAGCCTATTATAACAGTCACAAGTATTTCCATGGAAATTGCCATACTATTCATGAACATTTTTCCATCAGCTGTAACATAACTAGCTTATGGAAATGCTTAAATACCTGCATGATGTCCCCAAGTCACCATATCAGGAGTTTTCAGGAGATACTAATTCACAGTAGTGGATGTCCCTCCACACTGAGAGATACTGTGTGTCAGGAGACCCACCTGGGATCAGATAATGGAAAGAGATTCTTTTGTCCCCAAAAGAATAACTAAATTAAGGCTGTTGAGGTCACAATGAGAGTGATACAGGATGTGACATCCAAATTCTAGACAGAAGATAGTTGAGCCCTGATCATTTCTACCAGGTCTCAGTCAGGAGGGTGTTCACATACCGTTTGCCACTTGGCCTTTGATCGTTCTGCTTCAAACTTGGCAACTTCTTTGCGATCATGAAATGATACCAGCAGCTTCCAAATGCAGAGCAGGACAACTCCAATGAGAAGAATAGCTAGTGAAACTCCCAACATGATCATGGGAATATTTGGAGGTTTAGGGCAGTCTGTAGAAACAGAGAGATGCTGCTCATAAGCTCATAAGTCATAAGACAATTCAAAGCCTAGGGCTGGGCACTGAACTAAAGCCTCATGCATACTAGGCAAGCCTTCTTCCAGTGAGCACATCCCTAGCCTGTGGAAAGACTTTTCTTACTGAGTTTTCTATTTATATATATTCTCCAGGAGAGGGTAAATATTGACACCTTTTGCCTTGTTGAATGGTTTTAAAATGAGTGACTTGTTGAAGGATAGGCTGACATTTTGTCCAAGCAGAGCAAACAATAAAGGAAGAGCTTAATCATAAGACAAATGAATGCATAACCATGTCCTTGGATTCTTCATGCTGAGATCCAACCAACCATAGATTGAAAATACTGGGATAATATGTATCTGTACTGAACATGTATAGCCCTTTCTCCTTTGTCATTATTCCCTAAACAATAAATATAACAAGTTTTTAAATAGCACTTATATTACATTAGGTTTCATACATAATCTAGAGATGATTCAAAGAATGTGGGGAGATGCATATGGGTAATGTACAAATACAGGAGCCTTGAGTACCCCCAGGTTTTGGTATCTGTGTGTATGTGGTGGGGGGAGGGGTGCAATTTTGGAACAAATCACCTATAGGTATGCAAATATGGTTGTATACTTGAAAAGTATTAGAATCCAAAAGAGCAACAATTAGTGTACATGGAATATTTAAGGAATCATGAGAAAGACTGTAATTTAATTTATAAAGATGGTCTCTTTTCAGTACATGACAAAAATAAAAATAGGATTGTGTATTTTGGGTTCATATAAGCATTTTCAAGTCTATTTGAATTATGAACCATCTAGGAGATTGTATTCAAAATTATTGGCTGAATGTGGTGGCTCGTGCCTGTATTCCCAGCATGCAGCAGTTGGAGGCAGGAGTTTGAAGCTAGCTTAGGCTACATGACAAGGTAAAGGCTGGCCTGAGCTACATAGCAAGACCTTGTCCCAAAAATCAAGGGCAGAGGCTGCAGCTCAATGGTAGAGTGCTTGCCTAGCATGTACAAAGGCCTAGGTTCCATCTGCAGAGTTGCAAATGAAAACAATTATATCTGCTTATACATGTACATATGTGTGTATACACAAACATATCTTATTCTTTGAAAAGATTGTTATTTACTGCTGCTTCCTTTAAGGACAAAAGCAGAGAAGACAATTCAGTTGTGACAGTGCCCTGGTTTCCTGAATACTGCTGGTCTAGAGGAAAAGGGAGGATTGAGTTCAATGTCAATTCCCTCCTGATGTAGAGTAATGTGTGAATTCCAAGGCCCTTGCCCTCCTTGGTGATACAAAGCTCGGTGCTCCCTTGACTCTCCTGATGACAGCAATAAGCTGAGATGGTGGTGCTTATGAAACCCACAGCCCCCAGACCCCTCCCCTAGATTAGGCTTCTGCTTCTTGGGTGGGGCCACAGATTCTTTATTATTAAAGATCTCCAAGGGACTCTTATCCTCAGGGAAGTTTAGGAAATTGGATGTTCTGAATGAATTTTTCAACGTGAAGATTTGATGAAGTGTCGTTTTTGACTCTTGATAGTATTAATGCAATTTTGCAGTTACCTTCCTCCACTGCCAGCAGGAAGACTAATAAACCTTGTAATATGCCTAGGAAATGATACATCTCTTAATGAAACATTATAATTAAGCTCTCCTTTTGCCTTCATGGAGCAAATCCCACATAAAAATGATCATTAAATATCTGTATCCGTCTGAGATAAGACTGCAAAGCCCCACAGTATGTGGGGGAGAAACAAATCCGGCTCAGTGTATCCCAGCTCTCATTGCTCCTAGCTAGTCAGTTAGGAGAGCTGTACACACAGCAATGGTTGTACGACTGGTCAGGTTGAAATCTGAGAGGGATTAATGACTCCCCCTAACAGGATGAAGCCGGGCCTCCCACACTTTTGCTTTGGTGAGAAACTACACAAATATTATATAAAAAAAAGTAGAGTTGCTAATGACATAGTTACGACAGCACCAAGATTTAAAGACGTGTGGTTGCAAAGCAAATGATGTTTGGCCGCTTTGAATAGAAGCCTCCTGCATAGAAAGAAGCAGGCTGCCCCCCTCAAATAATATACTGTCCTGGTTATATCTTTAGTCCAGATGTAAAGCACGTTTCTGCTCACAAAATCATGAAACATGCTAAGACCCACAGCCAGCAAGGGAGTCAGAAAACTAGTCTAGCAGGGAATATGTGAGGAAAAGTCAAGGCTGGGGAGACATCATTTTAAGAATTTACAGTCACTGGGTATAACAGATTCTTCAAGGAAAGATTTTGGCCCACGTACCAGAGCAAGTATCATATAATAAAACCTTTACTTTTCACCCTCTCTGAGAACATTTTGATGTTCAGACAATGGATATCTAGGTGGGAGGAGAGGGTCACCTCTGTTCCCGTGTGGGATGCTGCCTCTCTGCTCAGGTCAATATGTACCTAATCCAAGACCCCCAGTAGCTCATGCTTAGCTCTGTCCAATCTGGTAAAGTTACCATATGTGGCTATGGAGCACTTGAAATGTGCCTTCCAAATCACATCGTCCTGATAGTGTTCAAATAAGCGCCAACTTCACACACGTATGGACAAAATAGGTCAAACTTATAAATGAGATGCTTTACATTGATTTCACGTTGAAATGAAAATATTTGGGGTATAATAGTAAGCAAAATTCATTTTGTCTTTTTAGTGTGGTTACTAGAAAATTTTCAATTACATCATTAGCAGTTTTCTTAGACAACACGATCAGATGATCATGACATTGTAGAGCCAGGGGGAGGCAGTGCAGTACAGACTACAGTGGGGAAGAGCCTGAGCTCTAAGCCACGCTGACTGCAGGAGCTCCTCATCCAGTTCTGGTGGGCATGACAGCAAACGATTTCTGCCTCCATCACCTGGAAAAGAAAAGTGATGGTCTTCCCAGCTTCGGAGACTTGTGAGGATACTGAGAGTCTTGATACATGGAGAGCATCCAGAGTGCCTGGCAGGCAGCCTGAGGAAGGTGACAACAGATAGCCTTCTCCCTTTCCTCCCTCCAGACCACAAGGTCCCGGATGCTTCAAGCTGAACCCACAGATATGACACCTGCAGTGATTGCTTCCTTCTAGCAGGGAAGGCTCCTCCATGCCCTGTTCTGACTCGCACATGGCTTGTCGGCTGGGACACTCCTCCAGGTGAAGGGGGGCTGCATGAGCAGGGCAGGTCCACAGGCATCTCTACCAGCTCCAGTTTGAACTCCCTAGAGAGCACCCAAAGTCCTTCACCTCCCCTCCCTCTCCTTTTCAATTTGCCCCCACCTCTCTGTCTGTCTCAAAGTGGCAGAACTGAGAGATCTAGACCTCACTGCGGAGAGAAACAAAACAAAATACTAACTTCTGGGTAGCTCTGTCCTGGGGGCTTCTGGAAGCATCAGGCCCGCCCAGGAACTGGCCATTTGAGGTGGAGCAGGTGTTCATGGAGCTGTCAGGTGAGCCTGCGAAGCCACAAGGTCACAATTCTCTTTCCCCTCAAATCTAGTGTAGTAAAAGGGCATCAGTGTTTGCTCTGAAGGATGCACGTGGGGGAGCTGCTCATGCTGTTCACAATGACGACAGGGTGGATGGCAGTTCAGTAATGAGAGGTCATTTGTCAGCTGAAGGCATGTTTCATGGATAAAAAAATCAAAGCAGCAAGATGCAAAAGGCTGCACATTAACAACAAGGCTTATTGTGGACATTCGTTTTGTTGTTTGGGATGTGTTTTTCCAATAGAATATTTTAAGGGATGGCTCTGATGTCGTTAACACACCAGGGTCACCACCACAGGTGACAAACAGCGTGGGGGCAGCTGGAGAATGTGGCTTTATGAGGCAGATGAGGAGGCAGGGTTTTTGTATTAGGAACTAATTGTTTGGTCAAGTGTGATTCACTGTTTTCTTAACTAGTGTCTGAAGGATGCATTGCGTTTATGGATTTTGGAGAAATGGACTTTCAGGGGAGGTTTTTCAGAGTAAGTCATTAGGAGCATTCTACCCAACCGAGCTTCAAAATCAAGTACACAATCACGCTCACCTTCTCGGATTGTGCCAACCTCCAGCTCTGCCTTGTCCTCATGCCAATGGGATTTTTTTTTTCTGATATTGTCTCAATCAGATTATGAGATTTGAACCTACTTTGTGGTTCTGTTGGTATTATTTTGGTTTTTGCTTCCTTTAGGTAACACCCATCTGGTAGCTTTGGTTGCAAATGACACATTTACTCTTTCATCCACAGATTGAAAAGCAGTCACGTACAAAAACCCATCTGCCTTATGCCCTGTGCTTGCTGCCGTTGCCCGGCCAGAACTCAGGCTTGTGTGGGGGTGGGGAGATTATGGACACAGTCTGATGAGACTGACTTAATTCAGCTGTCATCTCTGTGGAAACGTTCAGGAAGGGACACATCATTAGTCGGAGACAGAAAGTGTGAGGTGCATTCGTTATCTGTGAATGAAGCCAGGTTGTTAGGACAGTCACTCAGAGGAAGAGTATTAAGTCTAATTGTTAGAATGCAGATCCTGGGTGCACTCAGGCCTGCTGACTCAGGACACAGGCCTTTTAACCAGCTTCCCAGTGAGTGTCAGAGCCAAGTTTGAAAGCTTCAAAATGTCCTCTCTACTACTTCCTGGTCTTCCTTTCTCCGTTTGCTGACTATATGTTGATGCAGACTAAAGCACACAGAAGGAGTAGACACTTCGATGTCCATTATTTTTTGTTTGCTTGTTTGTGCATTTGTGACAGGATCTCACAGTGTAGCCCTGGCTTGTCTGGTACTCACTATTTATTCCTGGCGATCAGACTCAGAGCAATCCTCCTGCTTCAGCAGCCTGAGTGCTGGGATTATAGGTGTGTGTCACCACTCCTGAAAATTTGATCTTTTATAGATCACATCTGTCCTCACTTGATACTTTATACATTTCTAACTCAGCATTATCTTTAATGACCTATTGCATGTGTATTGCCATGTGTTTTACACACGTTAGTCCATTTAATCCTGGGGTCACTTCTTTGAAGATACCATTATTTTCCCCCATTTTACAGATGAGAAAATAGAGACACAGGGAGGCAAGCCTATCTATAGTATTCAGTTGCTACTAAATGACAAAACAGAATTTAGACCAAGGCTGGCCTGATATAACCCCCTTTTTAAAATCTGTTACACTCATCTCTGTTAGCTTTTTAAAAAGTTGTATCTGCTGCTTATATTGCGTTCCAACATTTCACCTTCCCACAACACAGCAGCCAGACTCAGGGAGGTATTGATTGGCACCAATGAAACCATCATGATTTGGTCCTAATAAAAAACATCGGAACACAGTGAATCTATAAATGGCCTTCAACTTGTGGAAAAGTAGACACTCCACCCAAAACTTGGAAACATCTTTAAGCTACCTCAAGTGACTTTCTGTCTTCTGCTACAGAGTGCCACTTGCCCTTGACAAAGGAAGACCTGTCACCCACCTTTTTCATTGATGTTGTGAATGATGGTTTTCCCCTCATTATCTGTAGTTATCAGGAACGTAATAAGACATTCACTTTCTCCTTGTAGAGAGCAGGAAACAGAACTGTCCTTTGAAAAATCTGCAGATAAAGGAGTCATTCATTAGGTTAAATGAGATTTCAAGGGATTCTTTTTAAAGCAAACTAGTATTGAGTTTTAATATGCAAATAAGAATTTTCAGCATTAAAGAATAGGAATAGAAAAGGAACAGGATTTTTCCCACCAGGGGAGATCTTTGGTTTAACTTACATTCCAGAAGAATAGTTCCAGATGTGATCAATCAGGAGTGACCATCAGATGCCCCATCACAATGATGTGGACAGATTTCAGTAGAGCTTAAGAATTGCATGGCAGGTGCCCAGAGCTGCCCCGGTTATGGTAATGAGGGGCTGTATGGGCCTTTCTGCCCAGAACATCTGAGAGGACAGCTGGATTGCATTGCTCTATAGTCCACATGGATACAGTTACTCTTAGAAGGGGATTTTCACAATGGCACAGTCAAGATTGCCGGCCTTGTATTGTCACGATAGTGAAAATAAATTAATATCAGAAAACTGAGACGGGGGTGTTACTGTAGCTCAGAGATCCTTAGGATAAAGGTGAGTCTCAGATTAAAGGAACATCAAATGACAGTTGTCTGACATCCAGTATAGTTTCTTTCTTAATTTAAAAAAGTGCATTGTCCTCAAGTCTTTCCCAAATTGAACTTTTTTTTTACCTTGTGAAGCCTATTCATGACTTAGAAAATGAATGTCATGACAGAAATTGGTAATAAAGCAAAAGAATATTCTGAGATTTACCTCTCAGAAATTCCAGTGGCCCAGCTTCTCTATCAAAATAATCTAGCATTATTGAATTAAAACAAAACAAACAAAATACCAAAATTGCTTCTTAGTTATATTGTCTAAGTTGGAGATTTTTTGTTGATACTATTACAGTTTTCCAGAAGCCTGTAATTAAAATGATCATTTATTCTTAATTTAAACTTCTAAGACCCATGTCTAATATTGAGACAGAATAGGAGAAAGTTAGCTTATTTAGGCAGGTTTCAGACAGGGATTGAGGGTCAGAGGGAACTATGAAAACTCCTAACTTGGTCTAGAACTCGTGTCTGGCTGACACTGATCTACCGTGCCCCATGCTGTCTATCCACAGTAGAACATGCTACAACCCCACCCCAGCCCTAGATATAACCCATCCTCCAGATTTAGTAACAAATCAGATTCCCCCCCCACACACACACAGCTGAATCAAACACTATGCAGGTGGCAGGTTGGCATGCACCTTCCTCTCTTTTCCTGGCTTCTCCACTGCCTGAGACCCTCTTGTCCTCCCTCGGTGTGGACTGGACTTCCCCCAGGTGAGTCTCCATCCCAGGCCCCACTTGCTTGGCTTGTGTGGGGAGGAGAAAGACAACCCTGTCTCTTAATCCTAGTCTCCCCACTGGTATGTGTGATTTCCACTCTGGATCTGCCTCGTGGGCACTCTCATTTTTCCCTAGCCTCCCTCCATGGGAAACCCCAAGGCCAATGCCAAGTGCGTTCCCCTGCTTTCAGCGCTCTGATTGACCATAGCTTTTATTCAGTCTTATTTCCTTCTCTAAGCCCTTCCCTAGCCTTCCTCATGGTCCCCAGCTTCAGTCTGGCTTCACCCTCTATGCCTCAGTTTCTCCCTAATTTCCACTTCTCTGAAATGTTTTCCAACTTTCTAGCCTTCCTTTCCTGGTCCCAATTCCCTTTAAATAAACTCCACAAGTTGTGATTTCTCCCCAAATAAACTCAATAATTCATAACCTGTTCTTCTTGATTCTGTCTTTATTATTCTTCATTAAAGATTAGGAAAGAACCCAAAACTTGGGATTTATCAATCTGGGGGACCTCCTGAACTCAAAAATTCCTGAATCAATATTAGCGTGCTTGGGCTCAGATTATTAAAACCAAAACTGTCCCAAGTAGTCTTAGGGACATTTTTCCTAGACTATAACTTCTTCCATTGGACTAAAAATTAAAAATGTGTGAATAAGATAGAATCTACATCTGATTCTCCCAAAGAAAAGTTAAATTATAGCCTATTTAGGTTACAAAAAATGCTAGTGATAGAAAAATAGAAATATTAAGTCTTTGTTGCTTTTTTGCTTGTTTTGTTTTTGTTTTTGTTTGCCCAGGTTGACCTAGAATAGTCTCAGGCTCGCCTCAAACTCAAGGCAAACCTCCTACCTCTGCCTCCCAAGTGCTGGATTAAAGGCACGTGCTATCTCGCCTGGCTGTTCATTGCTTTTACATTTAATTTAGAAGATTAAAACCTGACAGGACCTGTAACATGTGTGCCTTGTATCATTCATGAAAATAGGAACTAGAAAAACATTTAACATTATAAAGAAAATTTTAGACAGCAGATTTAAGGGAACAAACTTGGTGTTGAACTTATTAGAAGCATCGATTACACACACAGGGATGTTGAGAAATTTAGTGCAAATCGCTCTAGTTTGGTCATTTCCATATGCATATGGCCATCTAATTCTCCTGGAACCTTTGAGATCCTGATTCTGGGGGTGCAGCTTGGTTATTCTGAGGTGAGAGACTGGTGATGTGCATATGATTTAGGCTTTAGGGGTGATTTAATAAAATGATTCTGATAAAGAGTTTTGGGAACCTCTGGGCAACTCTTGGTTAGTGAAATTTGTGTTGTTTCATGTGTTTGTAAGTGGCACCCCCAATTTACTCCACACTGGCCATTTTTAGATGGGCTCGCTGCACCTGCTTGTCACTCCAACATGGAGGCTTCATGGAGTCTTGGGGACTTTCTTCTTTCCTCATCTCTGCCACGACAGTACAAACATACTATTTTCTTGAGTATGCTTTATGGAACATTGGGTTCTCAGGGAGAAAATGTGTGAGTAGCTTATCATACTCATTTCAGTAACAGTAATCCTGTTGTTTCAATATTGTTTAATTTTCTTCTACATAGCTGCACTGAAGCTCAGGAACACTTTTCTTGCACAGGATTATTTAAGTTTTCATGGAGCTGCAAATGTGATCTTTGAGTCAGGGCTCTATCTTGCTTTAATGACTTCACAGTTCCTTTTCCTGATGGTTACCACTTAGATGTGGCCTGTTTCCTAGTGCTTGGGTGCTGAAATAGGATTATTAATGTGCAATGTCAGATTTGCATAATTAGCTGCTGAGGTTTTCTTTTATTGTTCATAAAAAACTGAACCTTTCTTTTCACCGGCCTTTGTGAGGGCTTACACTATTCCCCCCCCCCCCCGAATAATCCAGGGAAAATAAGATCTCAGGCAGTCCACAAAATCATTCAGCAGTGGGAAGAAATGTGTGTGGGGGGGTGTCTTGGAAAGTTCAAGAAGTATGTGGAAGCATTAAGCCCTTTGCACAATTGACTCAAGATGGCTGCATGTTTTAAGACCTCAACTCTGGAATCAGTTAGCAGCTATCAAAGTAGTTGCCCAAAGGTTGGGGAGAGAGGCTCCATGGGAAGTAAGTTTGAGACTCTCTCCTTGGCTTCAGTTCCTTCCCTGCTCCTGCTGATCCACACCATATTTAATTTCATGAGACTATCAGCTCTTCTGAAGTCCTGAAGCGAAAAACAACAGCCTTAGTTTCTCATTTCCAAAGTTGAGTTGGCTGTAGGTGGTTTTCACCGTTGAACGTTTTCAGAACTGGAGTTCCGTGGAATACACTGAGTAGTAAATGAAGGTTGGGTTGAACTAAAAGGCATGAATGAATTCTTTCTGTAAAATGGAATGAAAATTATTAGATGTCTCCCAAGTCACCCCCAGCATAATGGAGGAGAAGAGCATCTGACTTCTAAGTATGCTTATTTTATTTTCTGCTGTGTCCTCAGTGGGGGGAGGGTCACTAAAAGAGCCAATAGGATTGAATTATTTCAAAGTGGTGTGACAGTGACATCGCTGGTCAGAAACCCAAACAGAACCTGGGAGAAGGCTCATTAGCAAAGCCGCTTTTTATCTCACTATCTTTTCCTCTCATATTTGTCCAGATTGGTCTTTAAATGGTATTAATAAATCCAATTATGATTTTTTTATCCTCCAAGTTAAAAGCAGCAAGTTATCCCCTTTTGAAGATAACAGTAACATACACACCAAGAATGACCCAGATATTCTAAATGCCCCTTAAGTCTACTATTCCTCTCAAACCCAAGCTTTTAGGACAATTTATTCAGAAAATTGTGTACTTAAGTATAGCAACTACCCCGATCACACTGCCGTAATTTACATGCTCAGTAAATTCAGTCTTTTTTTCCCATCAGCACATTAGATTTCCCATGCTGCTGGTGAATTGGGTTCTAGTCACATGTAGGCATTTTCTGCAATTTTTGTTCATTTCCCAGAGACAGCTGGTTAATGTCTCCACCGTCTGCTGTTAAGTGAGGATGTGCGGGACTCATGTGCGTGATCCACAAGTGCCACCCCACTCAGTGCTTTCATGTGCCTAACCCTTGGGGTCCAGTCCAGGTCCACACCAGCTTTCCCATTTACTACCGGGTGCCATGGGTACCTTTGGTCACCAGAAAAGCACAGGTGAGGGTTGTATGAGTACCAATCATGTCCCTCCCTCCACACCCAATAATTCAACTGGACAGCCAGCACAACTTTGAAACAAGATAATTTTCCAAAAAATATAAATATGTATATTATTCCATTTTGTAAATCTATGAATTGCCATCTTCTAATTCCACCTATTCAAAATATGCATCCAACAGTGCCACGCATTACTGTTTGTATTGTTTCCTTCACACAAGCTACACCTCAGTCACTTCTCCCCCCCCTGGAATGCTGATGCAATTTATGATAATACAAACCCAGATTCCCCTAGATGATCCTTTGAGGAAGAGTCAGTCATCCTTTCATTCAAGTTCACAAGTTACTTTTTAAATGATCTTCCCAGGGAAAATGCAATTGAGCTGAGTATTTGAGATAAAAATTTTGCCATTAGAAAGACTCTCATTTTAAGTAATTACATTTAAAATGATGGGTGAAAGCAAGTGCTCACGCTCACTCAGTTTGCTTGGCAGGGATTTTCTGAATTGGGGAGAATGAGGCAAGAGGGAACTGAGGCTGGTCATGCCTTGCCTTGACCTGGAAATTGGAAGTACAACCACCTGGAGAGCAAGTGAGAAGAAAAAGTGTCTCCCGAGCAGAATGGCCCTGGGTCTGGGAGCTGCAGCTATAGCCTCTCTACCTCATCTTGAAGTATCTTCATTAAATATTCTTGACCCTGGATGATTTCAGACTGGGAGGGGGAGTAGCTGAAGCTATTCCAGTTCTTCTTACTAGTTAGAAAATACAGCATTCCGGAATTGTCTACACTTGGATTTGTTAAGCAGGGGTGAACTTGCCAACAGAGCTGACGGTCCTTAAAATAGGCATGATTTTAAATTGCTTCTTCCTCAGGCCATCAAGCTTTTAGCCTTGGAAAATGTATTTTACTGGTTAAAAATATTATTATTTACTTGCAAGCAGAGAGAAATAGAAACGAGAGAGAGAGAGAGAGGGGGAGAGAGGGAGAGAGAGAGAGAGAGAGAGAGAATGGGCATGCCAAGGCTTCTAGACACTGCAAATGCACTCCAGACACATGCGCCACTGTGCATCTGGCTTTACGGTGGGCATTGGAGAATCAAACCCAGGTCATTAGGCTTTGCAGGCAAGTGGCTAAACCACTGAGCCATCTCTTCGGCCTTTACTATTTTTTTTTTTTTACAAAAGGAATATGAGTGAGTTAACATCCTGGTACAAATAAGATTCAGCTCCCAAGAGTCCTTAGACTCTCAGAGTTTCAGCCTCACAAAAGCTACTCAATTGAAACAAGGCGCACCTTCCTGGCTGACGGTCGCCCCAGCCAGCTTGCACTTGTCCGCACACTCCTCTTGGGCCTGGCCAGCTGCAGACAGGTGGCACTCAATGCAGCTCCTGCGGATGGATACAAGTTATCAGTGTGTCGGTGGAGAACAGGCAGATGGAATGCTGCTCTGGTCGAACTGCTGTGGAATTGGACTGTCTCATAGGTGACATGGACCTTCTGTGACTTTAAGATTATTCTGCATTCTACTCAGTAATCAGTGGTCCCTGAGCCAGCCTTGGTAATAGCTTCCATAATCATTTTCTGTAGTGATTGCTTCTGATTGGTTAAGAAAAATATATTTCAGTATTTGATTTAGTTATATTTTCATTTTACATTTTCAACATAAGGGAGTGCTTATGATCATAAATTTGATGAGAGGCTAGAAGTAAGTGATTAATTTCTTAGCAAAAATGATCCAAATCTCAGCTAGAATTCCACGAATGATGAATGGTATTTATATGTGTCATGTGGTTACTGTAATATTTCACTCTTCGTTATTTATTTGAGTAAGCATAAGACTCGATGGAGATGTTTTTAAAGTTTAGGATTACAGTCTGGGTCTTCATTAAATTAAGTTTCTAAATAAAATATTGCAGCTTATGCAAAAATATATTTCCAAAAACATAAGAAAATTACATTAGTTTAAAGATGTCTAGGGAACAAAGTACAATTTAGGCCTTGAATTAATCTTATGCATCTATTTACAAATAGATGCTGCTTGGAGTAAGTCACCATAGCAAGTTTTTTTCCCATGGGGACACATGGTGTCATGGGAAGATGCGCTATTCTGAGTGCTTGAAGCACCCATGCCCAGGAAGCTGCACTTCCTCATGGGTAGACCAGCTGTTTTCATGCAATGGAAGCCCCAGAATTCCTCTGTAGGAAGAGCTCCCAAGCACATTCTATACGGAAGTGGAATAGACATGGTACCTTACTAATGTTACCTTTGTATTACACGTGCGTTGCACATGGACTGTCTCAGGGGGAGCCTGGTGGATAATGTAGAAACCCTAAAAACCTTGTAGTGCATCTCACTGGTGGCCTCTTCTCTGCTCTATCATTCCCTAGCATCTTCTATATGCCCATTATGACTGGCAGCTCAGATATCTGCAATCACTTTTTAAAATACCATCTATTCCAGTAGATCTGCAGCACCCATGGAGGTGGAAACTGAGCAAACCCTCACTGCCTGCCCATGGACTAACACTTTTCTTGACATCTCTTGGTAGTTACTGAGTGTCAGATGAATGAACCCACCGATCTACCAAATAAAAGAGAGAACAGTTGCATCTCAAAATTCATATAAACAGCAAGGTCACTTTGATTCCAAAATTTGAGCTACTGCAATGGTTAACTTTTTATCTTATAAACCAGATTTAAGATTGAATTATGTTTACAGAGATGAGATAGAAAAGTAATAATAATTTTAAAAAATCACTTGAAGAGACTTTAATTTTTCTTTATTTGGTGCCGGGGATTGAACCCATGCATTTGAGGAAAAAGCCCTTTCTCAATGAGCTACAGTCCCAGCCTGACATTTGATTTTTTTTCTCAAATAATTTTGCTCAAGCTCCCTACTTCTGGCATGTGTCTTAGTTTGCCAGGACAATGACAGAAAAGCCTTGACACCTGATTAGTGAGTAACCTCTGAGTGAAAACTTGGTTTTCTCACTTTACTCACATGAGAAATGCAAATGCTACCATTTAGGAATCAGAGTAATGAAAACACGAACTGCTGAAGCATTATTTATTTGCTGCCTAATACATGACACACTGCAATCTCATTACCGAGTCACTTGGAGACTTGCTTTACTTGACCTACAAATTTTTTTCTTATTCTGTGAAGTTAAGCTGCTAACCAGAAATAGTATTCTTACTGGAAAAAAAGAAAATGCGTGTGGGGTTGCTATTGTCTTTCTAGCTTAGGAACACATGATCCATATTAGTCGTATACAGTAGCAACCACATAAAGGGCCTCCTCCAATCTCTGGATGGGAATGCAACCTGCAAGGCCACTTTCTAAACTAGATAAGAAAGAAGCTTGTCTGTTTCTTCTGAACAAGTACCGACTGCCTGTGGGTGTCAGCAGAATACCTCCAGGGCATTCCATCTGTGTGGCTGGTCTTGTAACTTAGAGGCCATCTGATGTTATCAGGATGGGACATCAGCTCCACTTCCCCACGCTGTCTCTGACAGAATGGGGACATTGTGCTTTCAGATAATCAGAACTGAGAAAGAGGCGAGAGAGAGACTGGAGTTCCAGACTGAGGATCACAGGGGCCCTGTGGGCTCGCAGGCTTTGATAGAAGCCTGGAGAACAAACCCCACAGAGACAGCTGCGGGTCTGAGCTTCTCAGGGCAACCTAGCCACAGAAAGAGAGTAGGGGGCAGAGAGGCATTACCGCTTGGAGTCACAGGGGTCCCCACAGGTAGGACAGCGCTCGCAGGTAGGTCCCGAGGCTCCTGGGTTCTTGCAGACACACTTGCCGCAGACGCAGTCCCCTCGCCCACTGCACAGGCCTCCATCCTCAGACATGCACGCGTCCGTGCTGGTTGTGCAGTTGCAGTACTCGCCTGTCCAGCCATCCCTGCACACACACTCCCCACACTCACAGGCGCCGTTATCTGTAAAACACGTGTTTGATGATGCTTATGGCACCAAACGCCTGCAGGTTTCGGGATATCTTTTCTCCTTACCTTTAGATACTATCAAAAGATAGAGAGATGATAGATAGATAGATAGATAGATAGATAGATAGATAGATGATAGATAGATGATAGATAAATAGATAGATAAATGATAGATAGATGATAGATAGATAAATGATAGATAGATGATAGATAGATAGATGATAGATAGATAGATAAATGATATAGATAGATGATAGATAGATGATAGACAGATAGATAGAGAAACAGAGGGCTAAATGGATGTGGTGGGTGTAGATATATTTTATGAGATGTGTTTTGCTAGCTGTGGATCTGATCTTCTAAACAAAGATGCACTTGATTCCCTGATGTCATAGCAAATAGAATAAATGACCAGACAAAATGAGATCATGCAGACCTGCCCATAGGAGATATTTGGTGCCTCTATGTCCCTACATTGGCTTGCTCTTCAGATTCGAATATTTTAATTAATAACTGAATTTATCATCTAGTTGGGGAGGCAGGCAAATAAATACATTTACTACTAAATACAATATAGTGTGATGAGTAGAGAGGTGGAAGATTTTCTAAATTAAATAGAGATTTGGAGAGAAGTTTCAAGAGGAAGTGAAGCTTGCTTGGAATTTGAAAGCTAAAGATTTTAAAAAGAGGCCTGGCTCATGCCTTTAATCCTAGCACTGGAGAGGCAGAGGTAGGAAGATCACCATGAGTTCAATCATTGAAGGCCAGCCCAAGACTACATGGTGAATTCCAAGTCGGCCTGGGCTAGAGTGAGACCCTACCTTGAAAAAACAAAAAAAGAAAAAGAAAAGAAAGATAGATCACATGCAGCTCAGAAAGGGAAGGAGGGAGGGAGAGAGAGTGAGAGAGAGGGGGAGGGAGGGAGAGATAGAGAGAGAGAACAGAGGATAGAGAGAGAAGACAAGAGCAAGTGATGGACTGTGTATACAACCACAGCAGTTTCACATGGCTGAACCAGTGGTGGGGAGGCGGGGAGGATGAGAAGGTCAGTAAAGTCTCAGAGGTCAGATCTCGAGAAGCTGTGAGCTAAAGTGTGAACTTTAACTGTGAAGGCTCTGAAATTTTCTTAGGGGAGAGACCTAAAAAGATAGGTGTGTATCCAGATGCAAGGATGGAAAACCAGCTGCAAGGGCTTGCAGGAGTGGAGGCCTGAGGGGAACAGGGAGGAAAGAAACAGCACGTTAGGCTGTGCTGGTGCTGGTGCTCTGTGAACCAAGAAAGATGGTCCTCCCCAGGTGAGGAGGCATGCGGTTCCTCCATGACCTGGGGTGGTCACTGCCATATTCCCAATCCCTGGCACACACTAGTGTCACTTGTTGGGTGACAGAATGGTTCTGAAGCAGAGGAGGAAAAGCAGGGAGTTCTTTGATTGGGCAGGTTTGGGGGACCTTCTTGGCAGCTTAGTAGGCAGCTGAATGCTGGGGCTCAGGACCTGCCAGGAAAGACTACCTGTAGCTGGGACAGTGTTAATCAGTTTATCAGGTCAGTGGGGCTCTGGAGGGCACTGACCAGAAGAAAGATCCTCACAGGAGCAGCTGAGAGGAGGAGGGGAACAGATGGGGGTGCTGCTCAGAGGAGGAGGTGCCAGGACCCCTGACTGCAAGGGCATCTCATCTGATCCCCACCAGCCCCGCTGGCTCTCACCACACAAGGGGGCAGGGAACACTCTTGAAATGCTAGCCAGTACATTTCATGGAATGGACTTGTTTATTCTTTCCATAATATTTTTGAGTGCCTGTCTGCACACTAAACCATTTGATGGTCCAAACAATATTTATTTACAAACTCTCACAACTGATAATTTTCCTCAGGAAAAAATTGAAAAAATAAAAGGATTGCATTCATTTAGGCATTTTACCTCACAAGTTTTGCTCTCTTAGCAAAATCTGGAATTACTCAAAAATAGTCTCTAATGCTGTTCCTAACAGTACCTGAGCACTACGTAAGTGCTGGTTATTCATGCAAACTACCCAGCAGGAAGAGTGTGTAAGCAAAATTACTGGTGAGTGTACCTTAGCCAGGTGTGGTGGCCTACACAGGTCATCCTAGCACTTGGGAGGCAGAGGCAGGATGATCACTCACAAGTTCAAGGCCCCTCTGGTCTACATAGTGAGTTGCTGGTCAGTCTGGGTTACATAATGAGATCCTATCTCAAAAAAAAAAAGGAGATGTTAAAAAAATTCACAAGCAATGTATGTCTGAGTGTCTGTATTTATAGAAGATACTGCCAGGCTCACTAGAATAAAAGTCTCTGTATGAGCTCTTGTAGACGTTGTTCTAACATTGGTTACTTTCCATCTTCATGAATGGGTCTTAAGACGTGAAGGGTAGGAAAGAAGTTCTTGGCATATGCTGTATTAGGTTGAAAAGCACAAAGCAATGTTTTCAAATAAATTCTGAATGCTATGTATGTGTATGTGTTTGTATGTATGTGTATGTGTATATGTATACATGTGTGTATGTGTATGTGTGTGTATTCTCTCATTCTCTTTCGACATAGCCTTACTTTATATTTATCTCTCTCTCTACATATATTTAGACATGCCCTATATCTCATACTCTATATGTAGCGTATATACTCAGCATACATTTCTAATAAAGATTTAAATCCATCTGGACCCATGTAATTAAGACATCCTCCAGTATCTCATAACCTAAGTAATTCATAATTGAATCAATGAATTCAAAGCTAATAATAATTAACTGATTTGGGCCAATGCCATTAATTTAATACATATAAGGAATCTTCAAAACTATATCTTTTTGTTTCTTCCTCAGCAAAAGGGAAAACATACTCAAAAAAGAGAAAAATATCTAAATTGCTATTTATTCTGAAAAAGAATGTGATGCATAAATATTAGTAAATGAATGCGTTTTTGACACCTTAAGAATTTATTTGGCTTAAATTTAGAAAACCTGCCCTAAAGCAATATAAAGACCATCACAGCAAAAACACAAAATATGCCTTTTTGAACTTAAAAACTGCCTTCTAGCCTTCCACAGCCATCAACTGGGACTCTGAAGTTGCTAATTGATATCCTCAGGCAACTAATTTCCTAAAATATCTGTTCACTCCACCACAGCAAACCTTCATCCTGGTACTGTATAGAGGCAAGATGATAACCAAAAATCAAGGGAAAAATTACCTGACTCTTTGCAGAAGGATAGATTTTCCTGAAAAGCCATTAATAAATAACTGTAAGTACTAATTGTAACAAATTTCTTTCTCTAATGCCATTTGCCTGTTACTGTTTCTGGTCTCTTAGAGTCAAAATTTGAGATTCATGGAATTTGGGCAAGTGTAAGCAAAATCAAGGAAGCCTTCTTTCTGTGTATTTACAGATGGATGAAAGAAGGTGCAGAAGCAAGACAATATGATCAAAGCTTTTCAGCAAAACAGCGCATCATCAAGAATGCTAGTGGTGAAATAAGGGGATCCACGCAAGTGGGGATGTGGTGGCATTTTGGTCAGTTTTTCAAACCACAGCGGCACGAAAGTATCTGCTCACTGTGTGGGCACAACCTGCATTCCTGTACTGTGCTAAGCACATCGTAGATACTCCAGAGAGACTGACTGAGTTTGAATCTTTCTACTTACTTTTATTATACCTTTTCAAAGAGAAAGTTGTTAACTATAGAATAACATCTTCTATGATGTTACTAAAAAACAAATAGTTCTGGAGAAACAGAAAGCACTGCGAATCAGGGAGTTTGGTGACATATGAAGGTAATTGGCATTGGTCAAGCTTTTTGACAGGTACAGCTTACATCACTGTATTTTCTAAATAGAATTTCTTAGCCGTTGCTGTGTCTGATACAAAGAGAGGCATTCTTGTCAGACCTACCTAACTACAATGTATGCACCAGGTCAATTAACTTTTAGTGCATTTCTGATCTTCCCTCAAATATTTAAAAAGGAAAGAAGGAAGAAAAAAGAAAGGAAGGAAGGAAGGAGGGAGGGAGGGACGGAGGGACGGATGGATGGAAGGAGGGAAGGAAGGAAGGGAGATGGGGAGCCCTGTGGTGCTGTCCTTATATAAGAAATGACATTGCCTTAGACCCCTTTGGCCAGCCTCTAAAGGGTAATTAGGTTAAATTTGGTTAGATTTGGAACATTTAAAAAAGTATTTTCAGATATTTTGGGCATGTATTTCATTAAAAGAGGTATTAAAAATGTACTGTGAGATGTGGCCGAGCACCTTGTTCCTCTGATGCAATGATGGTGTTTGGTTTCTCATGGCATCCAGATTGTGTCCTGCTGCATCGTGGGAAAGAGGACAGATGTGGGCTTGGAAACACACCCACACAGTCAGGAGATAAGCCTTTGAATGGATGGTGTCATGGTTTGATCCAGGTGTCCCCCACAAACAAATGAATGTGTTCTGATAGATCGATCCTCAGCTGATGGCAATTCGGGAATTAGAACCTCATTAGAGCTGTGTTGTTGGGGGTGGGCTTATGGGGTTATAAGCCAGCTTCCCCTTGCCAGTGTTTGGCACACCTTCCTGCTGCTGTTTGCAGTGCTGTGGCAGAGGTGATGTCCAGCCCTCTGCTCATCGTTTTCCCTGCCAGGATGGAGTCTCCCCTCGAGTCCGTAAGCCTAACAAAACCCTTTCCTCCACAAACCGCTTTTGCTTGGGTTCTTTCTGCGCTGCAACTAGGAAGTTGACTGCAACAGATGGGGAGAGAAATGGGTGTCCTTGGGGCAGATGCTAAATTTTTCACTCCTTGTTGGGGTTAGGGGTGGTGTGATGGTTAAATTCATTGTCAGCTTGACCTGTGTAATAATCCACAGTAATCTTGGGTGGATCTCTGAGCTAGCCTGCAGAAAGGACTGACAAAATCCTTTTGGGATTCTGGAGAAGGGAGGAGGTCCCTTCTCCAGAGTGAGCCCTTCCCCCCACTGGGTGGGCCTTCCAGAAGGAGACTATATGTAAGGAAGCTTGAGGGGAAGGAAGCCCTCTTCCTTCCTCCCCTGGCTGCTGGTGCTGGCTCTGTCTCTCTGCTTGGGTTTATGAAAGTGGGGCAGCCTTTTCCTTCATTTTGGGAACTTCCCCTGGATCTGTTATTTCAGTAAATACTTTCCTCCTCAAACTGTGCCTGGTTTGGAGATTCATTCCAGTGGTTTGGAGATTCGTTCCAGCTGTGTGCGGCTGACTAGTACAGGTGAGAAAGCAAATTTTCTCAGGAGAACCTTGCAGGTAGTTATGAGGCAACCCACTCCTCAGACTACAAGCGGTTTTCAAAAAGCTTGGGATTCTTTGAGGCTTCTTTTCCTTTCTATTCTTTTCCTTTCCTTTCTTTTCCTTTCCTTTTCCTCCCTCCCTTCCTTCCTTTGATACTTTCTTCTTTCTCTCTTCCTTCCTTTTTTCCTTTCTTTCTTTCTTTCTTTCTTTCTTCTTTTTTTCTTTCTTCCTTCCTTCCTTCCTTTCTTTCTTTCTTTCCTTCCTTCCTTCCTTCCTTCCTTCCTTCCTTTCTTTCTTTCTTCTCTTTCTTCTCTTTCTTCTCTTTCTTCTTTCATTTATTGAGGTTTCTTTCTTTCAGGTCTTTTTTTTAACAGATAGGTTCTTATGTAGCCCAGGCTGTCCTTGGCCAGAACTCACGATGTAACCTAATACCATAGACTTGAACTTCTGATCCTCCTGCTGCCACTTCTTGAGTGCTAGGAAAATTACTTTTATATGTTCCTGACACTGTCGTTTGAATATATAACTTGTTTAGTTTTCTATAAATATAATGTTCTGTTTGGAAGAGCTGTCTGGTTACATACTGTGAAACAGATATTTGAGCTTAAATTCAGCAGCCAGTTAATATAGTACCAATTTATACCATTTTAGGGTACGCTAAAATATCTTTAATTCTTGTCTGAACAGATTTTATATCTAAATATATGTATTGTATCAGAATGATTTTGAGTTATGTTATATTTAGTATATCCTTAAAGGACAGTAATTCAACATCTACAAAGAACATTAAATATATATATATATATATACATATATATATATATATATATATATATATTTACATTTTAAACTTTTCTTAAGAAATGCCAATATTCAGGAGGCTGAGGTAGGAGGATTATAAGTCTGAGACCATGTCTCAAAAATAAAGGAAGAAGAAAAGAAAGGAAAGAAAGGGAAGGAGGGAGAAAAGAAGGGAGGAAAAAGGGAAGGAAAGAAAAGGGAGGGCGGAAAAAGGAAAGAAGGAAAAAAGACAAAAGGAGAGAGAGAGAGAGAGGATTTTGCCATGAGTGAAGCCCATAAGTCCGTTAGCTTCCTTCCACCCCGTCCTTGGCCCCTTTAATGGTCTAGCCTTATATATTTTTTCAAAGTAATAGGTGATTAATAGTTAGGTCAGATGCAGCAACTTTATCCACAGAAGTCTGGATTTCAGATTACAGGGAGTTTTGTGGGGTCTGGGTGATAACTAGAGAGAAGGCATTTCCATCTTTTACCTACTTGCACGTAGAAAAATAGTAATATTTAACTCTAGTAGAACTGTAAGTTCAACAGTCAGGGATATTGAATTGAATGCTAAAACCAGAAAAATGCACAAGATCATTCAGTTATCCCCAGTCTAAAGATGCAGCCAGAGAGGCAATCAGCAAACACTGAGCCCTTACTAAGGCTGGGAACCGAGGGAACAAAGAGGCAAAGCCCTGACCTTGACCTTGAATGCTGTCATGTAAGATGGACTCAGTCATGCCTACCTCCACAGAGCAGCCCTTTGTGCCTCAAACAGGAGAAGTTGTCACACTGGCAATAAGGCCCGTAAATGCTTCCATAGGGCGACAAGTGGCAGATGCATTGTCCACAGTAGCAGTCACCTCTTCCACTGCATGAAGGGTGAGCAGGGGTCTCCTTGCAGGATTCTGTGCTCAGAGTGTCTTCATTGCACTCACAGTGAGATCCCATGTGGCCGGGATTGCAGGCACATACCCCACACTGGAAGGAGCCATTGCCATGGTGGCATTTGGAACTGTTCACTTCCACTTCTTTCTGACAGGCACAGTCACATTCTGGACTGATGAGTATTTCCAGGGCATCCCCCAGCCCCACAGGCTTTATGTGAAGGTGCCTACTTCTCTCACAGTCTGATATACTCACAGTCACATTGAAGGAAGCCTGGAAAAGAAAACCCTAATTATCTGCTTGCTGCAACCACCAACCTGCAGGAGGCTGATAGAAATCAGGTTTACAAACACTGAATGGAAGATCTTTAAAATTCTTTGTGCTCAGGAGATGGGTCAGCAGTTAAAGGAACTTGTTTATAAAGTGTGCCAGCCTGAATTCAATTCCCCAGCCACCCAGGTAAAACTGAATGGGCATTCATATTTGCAGCGGCAAGAGATCCTTGATGCACGCGCACACACACACACACACACACACACACACACACACACACACACACAATCAATAATACAATATTCTTGAAGTCCAGCTTCAGCGATCTAAGCTAGCCTCTGACCCATATGAATGTTATTTCTGGACGTCTGTTGGGCATTGACTTACTGTGTCTCCCACCTTCATATGTGAGCATTTCTTTTGGTGTGGAAAGAAGATGCCATTGCTACAGACAGCCGTGAAAGACAGGTTGAGTCCTTCTGTGTCTCCCAATACTTCCAGTTCCACCTCAGAACGCAGTTCCTTAGTTCAGATTAAAAGGGTTAGATAAAAAAATGCTGCCAGAAGAAACTGTGAATCACATTCATAAAGCTATAAATGAATGAAACTGAATTGGATCTAAGAGAAAGTCACCACTTCATTAATCAAGCAATAACTCGAGCAATCAACTATATGTATTTCACATTTCAATGAATCTAAGACATCATCAATGTTAAGCTACACTATCTATGGCAGTTAAACTGTGACAAAATACCTCAAGATCGTTCTGTACCACATATGATAAACATGAGTCCATTATTGCTGTGAGAAGTGTTTCACCCATTCTGAAGAACTGGGCAAATTCTCCTGCCCTGAGTTGCATAGCTTAACATAAAAAAGGCAACTCTTTTGCTTATCTCTTATAGCAAAATATAACACTGGCGTCCTTTACTGTCAGTGTCATCATTTCTTAGGTCCCATAAAGCAGTTGGTTGTTGCTTTGTAAGCAATGTGGAATTGCAGTGATTCCCTTAACAATACATATTTGCTTCACTGATAGCAAATTTACACCCTGCTGCTCTGTTGGGTACATTTCTGCGTACGTAATAACTTTTCATCTCTATGTTGAATCATAGTACAGTTTTTTGAAGCTATTTTATAATGGCAACTAAACTTACCACTTAAAATACATGTAATGACTTGAAACGACAACAGTCACAATTCTCAATGAAAACTGTAAACCATAAAACGTGATCGGAAGACCTCACTAAATATAAGATAGATCCAGTTTTGCTTTCTGCAGTTCTTGGGATCAAGCCCACCCTTCTCAAGCACTCTGTCAATGAGTCAAACCTACAGTCTTCCAGACTTTAGGGGTGTTAAAATGCAAGAGGAAACCATGCCGTAAAGTCATTTTTGACTACATTGAGCATGGATTGTGCCTTGCTTGTGGACTCACTCGGGTCTTGGGTTAGGCTGGATTTTGTTCTGAGAAGGTTTCTCCTGTCTTTTTCTATCCCTTACTCGTTTGCAACATAAAAGCCTGCAATCTGGGGATTTGAAAACTAAGTATCCAGGACTGGGGAGGTGACCCAGTGGTTAACAGCACTTGTTGTTTAAGCCTGAGGACCTCTTGGGCTAGGGACTGCCAAGTTCGGCTCCTGAGAACACCAGTGAATAGCTGGGCATGACCATGAAGGGTTGTCACCTCAGTACCATGTTGGGGAGGGGGAGTGTGTAGGGGGACACAGACATTGGAGAATCACTGGGGCTTGTCCAGGTCGAGGGAGGGACCCTGTCTGGAGAAAATACGTGAATGAGCCATAAGAGACAGAAACCTACTCTCTGGGGTATTGTATCTGCACACACAAGTTCATACACCACATATTACAGATGTCATACACATTACTCACATACTCTCCACACAAAAATCTAAAAAATATATTTAACATACTATGAATTAAGTTATGCTTCAATTTATTTCAAAAGGTTATGGATTCATATGCCCAACTATTGCCATTTAAAAAACATTTTTGGCTAAAAATTGTCCTGCAATATAACTTTGTCAGCTGCCTAGGAGGATGATCCTGCTTCCTCCCAAGTTTGTTTATATGAAAATCAACAAGAATTAAGGCAGAAAGGCTGCTGGAGATCGAAGAGTGACGGGGATTAAACGAAAACTGAGAGACATGCCTACAGGTGACATCAGTGATGAGGACCAGTGGGTGAGTGCTATCGTCTGATGGAAATCTCAGAAGGGGTATAATGGACTATCAGAGTGCAAATCTGACAGGAATATTTTTGTTTTTATTTATTTGTTTGAGAGAGACAGAAAGAGGCAGGCAGAGAGAGAGAGAGAGAGAGAGAGAGAGAGAGAGAGAATGTATGGGTGTTCCAAGGCCTCCTGCCACTACAAACAAACTCTAGAACATGTGCCATTTAGTGCATCTGGCATTATGTGGGTGCTGGGGAATCAGGGTTTTTAAGGAAGCACCTTTAACCACTGAGAAATCTCTCCAGTCCTCACAGTAATATTTTTTCAAATATTTTTATTTATTTATTTACAAGGAGAGAAAGAGAGAGAGAGAATGGGCATGCCAGGGCCTCTTGCCGCTGCAAATGAACTCCAGATGCATGTGCCACTTTGTGCATCTGGATTTAGATGGATATGGGGAATCAAATCCAGTCTGTGAAGCTTTGCAAGCAACCACCTTTAACCACTAGGCAATATCTCCAGCACTGGCAGGAATATTGGAATATTTTTAGTGTAAATTTTCCAAGTAAGGAACATACATGAGTTTATATTTTTTTATTATTTCATTCATTGGATTTTGGTACATCTCTGAGGTAAGCAAAGAAAACAAAACAAATGAATTTCTTCCTCAAGTTTAAATTTCAGTAAGGGGGCTTACACCTAGGATCAGAGATGTCAGCAGCTTATATTATGTGGTTAGAGGAGGAAAAAATTTAATGAGAGATGTGTGGGTGAGTACACATCCTATTTTAAAGATTTTTTATATCAATATGGCATATGACATTTTAAAATGCTCAGCTGAGGGTCAAGGGCAATGGCACAGTTGATAAAGTGCTTGGTGCAGAAGTATGAGAACTGGAGTCCAGATCCCCAGGACCACTTAATGGCGAGGTGCGGCAGCCTGCTCTGGGTAACAGGGAATCCCCAAGGCAAGGTAGCTATCTAGACGAGCTGAATAGGTGAGCCCTGAAAGTGAGAGATCCTGCCTCAGATAAATAAGGTGGAGAGAGATTAAGGAAGACACCTGAATCAACCTCTGACCTTCATATACATGCACACAAAAGTGTATGTGCACCTGTGAATGTGTACCCCTTCATACAAGAACATGCTTACAAACATCCCCTTATCTCTCTCTCTCTCTCTCTCTCTCTCTCTCTCTCTCTCTCTCTCTCTCTCTCTCTCTCTCTCACACACACACACACACACACACACACACACACACACACACAGCCTCCCCACCCAACTCAACTGGTGCTTATAGCCATACATTCCTTCTGCCCTATTAAAAGTGAGTCAGAAGCTTTTTGTTTTTTCTCAGTACATTCTTCTTTTACTCATTTTATCTAAAAAATAATTTAGTCAGTAGCTGTCTTTATTTTTTGTGTATATGTACGTATGTATGTGGAAGTACACGTAAGTACATGTGTGTATTTGTGAGTTCAATATCCAGATCCCTTGTTTAAAAAAAAGAAACATAGTCAGGAGTGGCAGTATGTGCCATGTGCTTGTAATCCCAGTGTTGAGGAGAGAGAGAGAGAGAGAGAGAGAGAGAGAGAGAGAGAGAGAGAGAGAGAGAGAGAGAGGTGGCTCCCTGATGTCTCTGGCCAGCTGTCTATCCTCCTTGCCCAGCTCCAGGTCATGGAGAGATCTGCTCACACAAAAGATGAATGGTACCTGAGAAGCGACACTCCTCCAGCCTCCATGTGCACAGGCACACACACACACACCCCTGCAAGTAGATGTGCACAAACACAAAATAACAGTAAAAAACAATTTAAACTCGTATCCTGATCTATTGTATATTTTACCCCATGAATTGTTCTAAACAATAACTCCATAGCAAGATTTTCAGTAGAAAAAATGAGTTTCTTGGCATTTATAAGACAATAAATGAGGATATGAGATTCACTTTAAATGTGTAATGCCTTGATCTCACTACCTTGTAGGTTATATGAGTGATTTGGGACAAGGCAGGCAGGGCCATGAACGGATAAAGCTGGCCAGACTGGATGGGGAAGCGTTTTTGACCATTTACTGTTTTGTGACTTGCTTAGTTTCCTTGAAGATGTTAGTGGCCAACACTTTTGAGAATTGAGTTAAAGAATATGGAGTATATTATAATCCAGTGAAAGATTGCTTTGTGACTTTATTTGATTCTACACATTAAAACTTTAATTATTGCATAAGAGGAAGGTTTTTATAGTGTTTTGTTGACAAGCCTTCCTGTCTGGAAGAATTTCAAGGATGAGCTAATATGATAATTAATGTTGATGTGAGCTAAGGAAACTGAGATTTCTAAGAATTACTAGTGAGGACCTACACACAGACACACACACACACAGACAGACAGACAGACACACACTCCTCTGTGGTAGTTCATTCTCTGAATCAATGAAGAATTTGAGAAGGGATAACTTGCTCTCTTACTCTTTGGGTATCTTTCAAAATGGGTAGGTGCTATAAATATCATAGGGAAAGTTTATTTTCTTTTCTACATCTGTACCTTCTCCTTCCTCTGACCATTTCCAGGATGTCTGTGGAAGGAATCTGAACATGTCTTTTTTAAAAAAAAGCTTCTAGATAATTCTGACATTTCATTTAATTAAAAAAAAAAACACTGGTGAGGCATATACTCACATATACTGCACATGGGTCATTTTGTAATTTTCAAACATTAATATGTATTATTATTAATTATCCATTAATTATTATGTAAACTTTATATAAAGAAAATACTAAAGTTCTACTGCTTTCTAAAAACTTACTTTTCTATGCCTATCCTAATTTGTGGATTTAAGAAAATTTTTGTAAGTAAAGGCAGAAAAGCACAATGTTATTTAGGAACCAGAATAAGAAAGTGGTGACAACTGGCCATCCATTGTTGACTAGCTGAGTGAGGAAATGGGCCAACCATCCCATAATATCTAATTAAGGAAAGAATCATCCTCAGTACAATTCACAAAGTCAAAGCAAAAAACAGAAATATCCTTGTCCCCAGAGAAGTGAAGAGAAACATGGAGTGCTCGGTATGCTTGTGGTCCGAGAGCAGCACTTGCATTGTCGTTTGAGTTTTGCTTTGAACTTGTGGGGTTAGAGCTTCATATAACTGCTACTCACTGGTATGTTCTGCTCAATTTTTTTTCATACAGAGGAGCATTTAATGGTGACCCAGGGAGGCTTTTTTGTTGAATTATAATTTTTCTGCTCTTGGTTGTGATTATGAAAAGAACCACCATTTTAGGATCAAGTCTTTGATTTCTCTGCCCACTGTTCTATCTAAATCCCTAAATGAAGTAAAGAAAAATCTATATTTTAGCTGCATTAACACAGAGGGATTTTTCTCTGGATAAGCACCCTCCCTACCAACAAGTATATTTTTGTACCCATATATTAGGGTTTGAATGCCAATGAAATGCTGAAAAGGAAGCTAATTTCTTATAAAGGAAAATACCATACTTCATAAGCCGAGATGATAAGCTGGAGGATGTTCCCAGAATCTTTTTGAAGTAGCCCCACTGTTGCTCCAGGAATAAGTTTCGCATAATTCTGGAAACCACAAGAAAAAGGAACAAGTCAATATTTGATTGCCTGCAGTTATTGAAAGATGTTCTTTGTAGAGTTCAGCCCACTGGCTGTGATCCCCTCTATTTAGCTGCCAGGCTCCTGATAATAAAGTGCTGCTTCTCCTGGAGCTCTTGCCCTGCATCCTGCTGCTTCCCAAGCTCCACAGGGAAGTGGATGGGTCCAGCTGCCTCTAGGGAAATTTAGGGTCTGTGGTAGCTTTAGTCCAGGACTGTGACTTATATCCTAATAGGAGTCAAGTCTCAAATAATAATAATATAATATATATAATATAGATGTGTGTATATATATATAAAACACAGATAGACAGACAGACAGACAGATAGGTAGATAGACAGATAGATTATAGATAGTGTGATGGTTAGGTTTTGTTGTCAACTTGATCTTTTTAATTATCTTGGGTAGGTCTCTGAGGATGTTTACAGGAAGGCAGCCTCTCAGCAAGGGGCAGGATGTAAAGAAAAAGAAACTAGAAGTAAACATCCTTTCCTGTGTGGGCAGTGCAGAAGGAAATTCCAGATACTCAGGAAGCCATTAAGTCTGGGGAAGGGTTGCAAGACCCCACCCTAAGCCTATATAAAGGGGAAGAAATGCTCTTTGTCTTTCCTGTCTGTTTGCTGTTCTATGTATATGGTGTTGGTGATGGGTTTTTCTCTCTGCTGGGACCTGTGAAAGAGGGCCAGCCTCTTTGGAACTTCCCCTCAATCTGTAGTTACAATAAATATTTTCCTCCCCCAAACTGTGCCTAGTTTGGAGATTCATCACGTGTGGCTGACTACGACAGATAGATAGATAGATAGATAGATAGATAGATAGATAGATAGATAGATAGATAGAATCTTCCATTCCTTGAGCATCCTTTGTCCAGAAGTTTCTGACATGCATCCAGGAACTTATTTCTGTTTTTTCCTTGTTGCAGAAACCAATCTTTGATGTGTATGGGGTAAGTGAGGGACTCAGCTTGCCCCAAGTCATTGGATGCAGAGGTCCTGATTTGCAATTGGTTGGTGGAGCATGGGAATGAACTCTGGCAAACTTGATGTTAAAGCTTCACTTCTATCCACAATATAATAAATAAAATAAGCACTACTTTAGTGATGTCAGTGAGTCCTGGGGTTGGTAGGAATCAATCCCCACTCCTTTAGAGATATCAGCCCAGTCTTCAGATTTCTCCCTGCATTGTGATTGATCAGAACCCAGTGTTAACCAGTCTGCATTCTCCAATTACATCCCTTCTCCTCAGATGTCCTTTTCTGCCTGGGAAGAACTTACAAAGTCAGTTCAACATTCCAGGTATGGAGCCTTGTCAGGGAATAAGGCAATGAATAGGAAATAGGAGCTTTTCAGTTAGCTAAACCCCCTCTTGAGTTCTATCATGTGAATTATTATTTTCAAGTAAATATTTTCTCAGTTATGTGGCACACATCTTAAACAAAGACTCCCAAAAATATGTTGGCTTAAAAAAAAGACTACAGTTACACTCTCAAATAACTATTATTCTATAATGGTTATCAAAGACTTTAAGAATCCACAGAAAAGTCAGGCATCATGGAGTACATCAACAATTCCCAACACTAGGGAGGCCAAGGCAGAAGTTTTGTGAATTTGAGGCTAGCCTGGGCTACATAGTGAGTTTCAGGCCATGCAGGCTTGTCCATAAGGCTGAATAGCTATGACTGTGACTCAGCACAAAATTATATACTTACTTAAAACATTATGAGGCTTTTTACAATATTTTTGGTAGCTTGCACAGTTCTCAAATAGGAAACTTATAGGTGACAATGTTGCATCATAATGTCAAGAGATTAGGCATGCCTGGATCATATATCAAGACTACTTCAAACAGAACAAAACAAAATCAAGAAAACCCCAAAATATGGAAAGGAATGGAGGGAAGGAGGGAGGGAAAGGAGGAGAGAAGGAGGGAGGGAAGGAAGGAAGAAGGAAGGGAGAACCCCCCCCCCCAGAGGATTCTCTCTCCCAGCATTCAGGTCCTAACCACTGCTCCTAGTGTGTGCTTTCTCATAGCTCCACCTTCTCCTGGTTAAGCTCTCAGTTTCACTCACTGGCTCCTTTAAGGCTTGATTCCCTTCCTGTTGGACTCAATATCTACTCAACAGCCTTGCTGTGCTGTAACCTATGTCAACAAGAAACAGAACTCTGCAGTGTGGTTTTCTGCCTTCCTGTGTTTTGTAAATCACATAAGTACAGAGAAAAGAGTCAATAAGCTTAAGTGATGCATTTAGGGCATCTCTCATAGATCCAAGGAAATTCTGACATCCTAACTTTTCTGAAGAATATTTAAGTGATTTAGAAAATGTGCAAAACTAAATTAGAATTAATTATCATCATAAATAGTAATAAGGATACTAACAATGTAAATCAGAACAAGGTGCACAAAGGAGAGAAACATATGGATCCAGGACAATGTCAGAACACAAAGGCATGGGAGGTCCCAGGACGTTGCTAGAGGTGGGCACATGGAGAATTCTCAGTTTTCTTGTATGGAAACAGTGGGCTTTGGTTTTGATTTGTGGGTTTCATAGTCTTCCACTCACTCCCATGTTCCTGTGTGAAGTTGCTGAGAATCTGAATGAACTCTTAGACTGTCAGCTCTTATACTTTGACACTGTGTCTCAATTGTGAGGCGGCTACAGACAGCCATGAAGGTAACACTCCTCCCCTTCCCCTTCCCTACATCACCACATGTTGCCAGAGGCCCCTTCTATTTCCCTGAGTGAGGGAGACCTAGTCAACTGTGAGGAACGCCCTGATTCATTGACTGATCCCTTCAAATAAACACATGTCACAAAGACCTGCAAAGCATGAAGCCTGTGGTTAATAGTAAATACCTAAATAAGAACTTGAACTCCACTCAAGTAGAGCTGGAATGTGTATAAATTTGTCTGGTCCCAGAAAAGAAAGCAGAGGAAATCTTTAGAGCTTGACAAAGAAAGGTTTAGATCCATTTGGAAAGGAGCTTCAAGGTTCTTAGCTGTGTATGAAACTGCTGTCCTTGAACTGTATACACTCTGGTATCGAAAAGCAGGAGGCATCTGCAAGCACAAGTTCAAGTGGCCCCACATTTGGGGTTAATTCTTGGTTAATAATGCTGATCCCATCCACTTCCTAACGCGTAATTACAATCCTGCATGTGGTATGACGTTTGGCATTTGGGTATTAGGACAAGTGGTTAGCATTAATCACACTTGCTGATTGCCACATGAGCGAGGGCACAAAGGAGCTGGCAGCCGGTAGCAGTAAGCAGTGAAGACAGTGACAATCATATAGAGGGAAACTATGAAAACTATTCATTAATTTCTGGATGCCGATTTACCCCCAAAGCATTTCAAATCATTAACTTAAAAACATGGACAATTTGGCTTTGTGGTCTAACACTGAAAAATGGTTCTTTAAATCTTGTGGTATTATGATTACTATAAATATCATGTATCAAATGCCTTCCCTTCATTAACGTCCTAAAGTGCCATTATAAATTGGTGTGATGAAATGTGTTTCATGTCAGTGAAAGGATGTTTATGCCTGGGTGTGATGAGTTACAGCACTGTGACTGAGAGATGACGCTCGGCTGCCAGGAATGGTGACGGCCGTAAACATGATGCCGCATGAGCTGATTAGAATGCACGCAGCCATGCTCGGGCAAGAGTTCTCTATTATCTTCCTGAGGATTAGCCTAATTAGAGATTTTCTCCTTCCTCCTGGCATGCCACCCAGGAGTTCCTGAAATTGGCTTCTCACTCACTCACTCATTCTTTCTGATCACATTAGTTTTCTTAAGTTTGTTCTTCAAGCCCTATTTATTTGTTCACTCTGCTCCCATCTCTAAATGAATGAATGAATGAATGAATGAATAAATAAATAAATAGATGCCTTGTTTGTCCTATCGTGTGCATTGGTTCTGTGAGCTTCCCTTTGGGGGGCAGGGATGGCTTTGTGGGCAGGTATCCGAGGGGATATACAGAGGGGAGCACCTGAGTCACAGCACCACACTCTAGGCTCCTCTCAGAGAATCTGGCTCCTGGATCCCTGTTAGGTGTGTATTCCTGTCTCCCAGTTACCAGGACAGGTGTTGGGGTTGCTTTGAGGGACCCTCACTTGGCTTGAGTGATTTTTCTGCTTTCTCCGCTGGCAGATCTTCTGACATTACGGCCATGCCTGTTCTGATGCATCCTGCGGGGATTCCCAGAGCCTGGCTCACTTTGGGGTTGGATTTGCGTGTTGATTTGCCTTGGGTGAGGGGGGTGGGGTGACTCAAGCCTAGATGCTGATGACCTCCTCATGTGACATTTCTGCCATAGTCTCAGACTCTGTGCCACCTTGAAGCTCCTTACCTGTCATTTTAATGATCGCAGTACCCATGTCCCTTGTTAGATGGGGACTTCAGAAGCCAATGGGCCACACATCAGCTAGGAAGAAGCATTTTCATAAAGAATTTGTAAAACCAAATACTTAGAGCTCTGGCTGCTTCCCTTGGCTCTGCACTAGTCAGCTCTTCTGGTCAGCCTAGAGCCCTGGTATCACTACCTTAGCTGATGCTCAACACTGTTTTAAGCTCAGCATTGCTTATTTTCAATATTATGTTAGTAACCCACATCAGTGTTTCTGATCTTAAAATATGCTTACTAATGTGTTTTGCTAAAATTTATTTGGCTTGTATGCACGGAGAACTTGTATCCACAGAGAACTTATAATTCTATATAATCTGTTCACAAATATTTCATGTCATCTTTCCATTTTTTGTAATTTCCTTTTATCTCTTCACATCATGGTTCCTGTTTGTTTGCTCTTTTGCTCTCTCTCTCTCCTCTCTCTCTTTCTTTCTCTCTTCCCCCTCTCTCTGCATAACACACATACCTAGCATGCAAATATTAAGTATACAGTTCAATGAGTACTTAAGACATTAACAAGCAAGTGTAATCGCCATGAAGATTTTGAGATTGAGCCTAGCCAGTCCTGGAGCCCTCCTCTCTACTGCCTGTTACTCATTATTGCTCCTCTCAAAAGCAAAAATTTGAGTTTTGTCACTACAGAAGCCAGAAAAGATATCTTCATGGTCTCAGGGTTCAAAAATGTCTTAAGGGGGCTGGAGAGATGGCTCATCGGTTAAGGTGCTTGCCTGCAAAGTCTAAGGACCTGGGTTCAAGTCCCTAGTACCCACAAAAAGCCAGATACACAAGGTGACACCTTCATCTGGAGTTCATGTCCAGTGGCCTGGTGTACCCATTCTCCCTCTTTCTATCTGCCTCTTTCTCTCTCACTTCCTTTCTTTCTCTCTCTCTGTTTATTAATAAATAAAATATTTTTAAAATGTTTTAAATAGAACCTAAAAAACACTTCCCATAAAGAAGATAGGATAAATATATAGATCCAATGCAATCCTATGCAAAAATGTATATACTATATATTCCAAATATATAATATGGAAATGGCAATACTCTGGAGCCAGTGAAAATATGAGTGTGGGAGTGTAACTCCGGTGTTAGAGCAGTTACCTAGCATGTGCAAGCCCCTGGGTTTAATTACCAGTACAGAAAAAAATGAGAATCTGTGGCTGTCAGAGATTGGAGGGAGTGAGGGAGGGAGGAAGGGAGGGATGACTGGACACAGCACAGAAGATGTGTAGGGCAGGGAGGCGGGAAACCAGTGCTAATCATACCGCAGTACCCACACAGATGGCATACCGACTTGTCAAAGCTTAGCTCAGTGAATGCACACACCACCTCCAAGAGAGAACCTTAAACTATGGACTTTGAGCAACAGTGATGGACAAATGTGATAGGTATATTTGAATTGCAAATATACCACTCTGATGTCGGCTGGTGATAAGGGGGGGGGGGCAGCTACCTGTACAGGACATGGGATGTCTGAGAAGTTTCTATGCCATCCACTCAGTTTTGATATGACCCTAAACTGCTCTTAAAAAAAATAAAGTCTGTTTTAAAATATCAAGAACTTCTGTTCTCAAATTTAAGGTAGTAAGAGAAGACGTAAAATATCTGTCCATGCAAATGATAGGGACTCAGCTGCAAAATATTTATATAATTCTTACCAACCACCAAGAAAAGACAACTTAATAAAAATGGATGTGCAAGTAGAAAACCAGTATTTGCAAAGTCTTCAGCATTGTAAATTATTAGAGATATATAAATGCAAATCACTGCAAGATGTTAAAGTGCACCCACCAGGAGGGTTAAAATTTAAGCATCTGACAATGACCTCCCCCACTTGCAGTGGGAGTGTAGCTTGCAAGACCTACATGAGCTTCTAAATCCACTCCAGGGCAGATGCATCCCACAGAGGTAGATCCATAGAACACTGGACTATTTGGGACAGACCCGCATAGAGAAGCCTTCATTGTTGTTAATGTGCTCCAGGAGATGTACCTGGGCAATCACTTGACCCAGAAATAGTGGAGGTAGTTCTAAAGTGGCTCAGGGCTGTCAAATACTTGGCCACAGAAGTAATCACCTGATTCTGACTACCTGAGCGAGGAGTCGTGGGAGGCGGAGGTCACCATGCCAGCTTCACCTCTCGCAGGAGCCTCCTCTGCCTCCCTCCATGTCTCTCCTTTGTCCAGAACCAAGTCCCCCAGAGCTGTAATTACCAATCTAGGAGCCTTGCGATGGGAGTGGGAGGTCCTCACAAGCCTCCTTCACCCCCAAGCACATTCTGCACATAGGCAACCTCAGAACCTCCAGGCTCCCAGGGCATCTGCTATTTTGAGGATCCTGGGAGGTGATGTCAGGGAAGGGTTAGACATTTGTGGAGAGGGAACCACCTAGATCACTGTGCTGAATCAGGGAAGCCATACTGTAGCCAAGGCAGAAGTGCCCACATCACTGGGAAGACAGTAACTCCAGCAACGTTCACGCTGGTGTACTGCCCCTCTCATTTTTCTCAGAAGCCCTATTATTTAGGTACCATAATTACCCCTGTTTAACTGCCAACCAAAGAGGCCCAGAGAATTTAGTCAACTTGTCTGAAATCATCCCAGCAGGAAGCAGAGCTGGGCCCACCTCTGCTGGCTCTAGTTCCCTTAGTTAGACCCCCTCTGTTAGGTGCCCAACTGGCTCTCCTGGTCTTGTGATGTCACTGTCAAACCAGAGAGCTGTCAGTGAGTAAGCCCGAGTTCCATCTGTGTGTGTGTGTGTGTGTGTGTGTGCACATGCGCATGTGATGGCACACACATGAGTGTGCAGACATGCCTTACTGAAAAGTAAACCCAGGTCTATTGTTTGTAGGCATGTGCTGTACAGTGAGCTATGCCTGTAGCCCCTGCCCTAGTCTCTTTCTAGCTTCCGGTGCTTCTGGCCATGGGTGGTGTTCTTTGCTTGTAGGTGCACCCATCCACATTGTCTTCTCTAGCTCCCTTGTCATGTGTCTGTGTCTCTTCTTCCTGAAAGGGCACTTGTCATGCTAGATTAAGAGTCTACCCTATTCCAGTGTGGCCTGAAGTTATGGTCACTAAATGTATAAGAAATGTCCCTACTTCCAATAAGTACGGAATGTTAAATCTTTAATGTATCTTTCTGGGGGGCGGGTACGTTTCTTAGCACAGAGCTAGACACAACTTCATTTGTTCTCTTCAGCTTTTCACTCCTAGTTGAACTGGAAAGGTGAGCACCTTGTCCAGGCCCAGAGGTCTAAGTGGTAGAAACAGATCTTGACTCTAGGTCAGTGCATACTGTTCCCCACCCCCCAGACCCCCACGGGAGGGTGCAAATGCCAGCAGCAAATGAACATGAGAATCTCATTAGAAAGTTAGGATCTTAATTCCTTCTGTGTTGGTTCAGTGACTCAGAGGATACGCCACTTTCTACCCAACGCAAGAAGAAAAGAAGGAAGAAGAGAGGCTGTGGCTGCGAGGACTTTCAAAGTCAAAGGTGACATCCTGAAAGAAATCTAGGAAGGAGCAAAAACATGGGTGGGGTGGTTCCCATGAGACTCTCTAGTCAAAGGGAAACAGCTCTCTGCTGGTGAATCTTTCCTTTTATGGCGCAGTAGGCTTCCTTGCCGAGCTGTGACAGCCTGGTCTGCTTGAAAGAAGCCCCTCTGCTGCCTTTCTTCTCCAGGGGTCTATCATTCCTGTGGGATTTGTATTTTACTGGTTCTCATGTTCATTATCAGTAAATGCAGGGCTTCCAGTATTGTGCAAGTTTCCCCCCAGGCTGCACTGTATTACCAGGACACCCAAGATTCCAAAAAGAACATGTAATTGTTTCTGGCAAAAGGTTACCATGACTGTCTGCCTCTCATGCATGATCTCTGCTTTGCCTTCGGGCTTTTAATTGTCAGCGTTCCACAGACATGCAGGGAGCCATGGGAGTGTGCTAATTAGATCAGGTGCTTGATCTTGAAGTCTGTACCAGCAATGACTAGGTAGTGGGCTTCGGAACTTCTGAGCACTACCTGTCTTTCTCCCAGTCTGCCCAGAATGTAATTATCTTGTCAGCACGGAGCTGCAGGCACAGCCGAGTGAATGCTTGGCAGCCCTAACAGTGATAAGGGAAGACGAATGGACCCAAGATGCATGACTGTCCGGAGACAAACAAATGCACAGAGAAGCATCGAGCATGGAGACTTCGAGAACAAAGGGGCTGTGTGGAGTATTTGCTACTGAGGAAATGTCAGAGCTTCTCCTAATAAGATTACCTGCTTTTGGAGAGGGAGGGCATGCCTTGGCAGGGAAACGCAGATCCCCAAGCTTTACAAAGTCATTTCAAGATCGAAAGCAAGATGGGCTTCAGTGGCAGCCTGTATGCTTTGAAGGTCAAGGGCAGGTAATCAAACTTTGGAAGCTGACTGGAGGAGCAAACGGCAAGCAGGTGTGTGTGCAGGGCCTGCTGAAGAGCCATTAGCTCTTACCATGGGTGACGGATCCCTGGGTAGTATCAACATATTCCTGGAGATAGCTAGAAATGCCAAATCTCAGACCCCAGCCCAGAATCAGTTGGCATGTTCATGAAGTCCCTGGGTGACCGGAGTCACAGAGGAATGTTTATAAAGAAAACCCTGGTGCCTGGGTCCCAGCCTCAGAGATGCTGATTTAATCAGGTCAGGACAGTCTGGGTATTGAGTTTATAAAACAGCTCCCTAGGCAATTCTACGAAGCACCAAAACTTGAGAACCACCCAAATAGGACAGTTTGTGATTTGGAGAATAAGTACATTATGTTTTTAATAACATATCCATAAGTCATAGGAAGTTCTCAGCTGTTTGACAGCTGTGACTTCTCTGCTTTGTCACAAAGGTGATATTTTTGAATGACTTCTATCTATAGATTAGTGTCATGCTTTCCTCCCTTGGCATCAAGATGAAGAGATCTGCTTTCAGCCTCCCTCTCCTACTCTATCCCCTGTACTTTAGCTCATTTCAGGCTGATTGCTCTCCCTCCCCTCCCCTCCCTTCCTCTCCCCTCTTCTCCTCTCCCCTTCCTTCCTTCCTTCCTTCCTTCCTTCCTTCCTTCCTTCCTTCCTTCCTTCCTTCCTTCCTTTCTTCTTTCTTTCTTTCTTTTCTTTCTTCCCTGCCCCTCTTCTCACATGCACTGAACAGTATTGTTTACTGTCTCAGGGCCTCTGCAAACCTCCTCTTACACCCTTCTGACTTCGGGGTTGCTGACTCACTAGCACTTCTTGAAAGGAGCTCTCTCTGAACATCATCCCAAGGAAAGTCCATTCTCTCCTCGTGTTATTCCCCTCTGGGCACACTATTCAAAGTTGTGCATGGTTATTTGTTTATGAATTATTTCTTGTCTCTTTCACCCAGTACACTTAATAAACCCATGGGGACAAAATAGAACCTGTGTTTAATTCTCCCAGTCCCTAATTATAAAGTGCATAAATGAAAATATTTTGACTGAATGAGTGAATGAAGGCAGGAGTTCACAAACTATGTCCTGTGCATTACCGGTTAGCCTGTCACCTATTTTTACTTAAAATTAAAATTAAACTACACTCTTTTGTTTTTATCTGCAGTCCACAATGCTCTGCACAGCAATTATAGAGTGTATATTCATGACAGAAACCCTATGACTCACAGCTTAGATGACAACCTGACCCTTTACTAATATAGGCTACCAGATAAAATACAGCATGCCCAGTTATGGTTTGAATCTGAAATGTCCTCATCAGGCTCATATTTTGAGTACCAGCTTGGTACCCAGCTAGTTGTACTTTTTCTGGAGGCTGTGGGCCCTTTAGGAGGTGGAGGCTAGCTGGCAGAGGTGGGTCACTAAGATGGGTCTTGGAAGGTTATGCAAGTCCCTGCTTCCTGCCTCACTCTGCTTCCTGGTCTGCTGGGATGTGAACAGCCTCCCCCACACTCCTGCCACCATGGACTAAACTGCTCTTATGCTTTCCCACTGTGATGGGCAAAAACTCTTTGACATGGTAATTTTGCTCAGGTTTTGTCATCAAGGTGACATGAACATAATATACCAGTTATATTTTAATTTCAGAGAAACAATGAAAAATTTCAAGTACATCATCAATATTACATACGTATACTAACATGTTGTTTACTTAAAGTTCAAATTTAACTGGATATTTTTTGTTTGTTTGCTTGTTTACTTGCTTGTTTTCAAGGTAGGGTCTCATTCTAGACCCAGGCTCACCTGGAACTCACTTTGTAGCCCAGGCTGGTCTCAAATTCACAGTGATCTTCCTACCTCTGCCTCCTGAGTCCTGGGATTAAAGGTATGCTCCACCATGTCATATTGGGATATTCTACTTTTTATGCATAAAATATCACCTCTATAGAATAAACATGTCAAACCCCTGATTTGATGAATGAAGTATATTTAAACTATTTAACAGTTTTTGAAATTTTCTGTTTACTTTCTAAAGATTAAATATTTTAAAGGCAACACAGTATAATTAATAGTAAGTTCTTTGTAGTATATTTTTGATCCTCTCAGATAATTGGCTTTTGCTAAATTACCATAGCTGGCCTTGAACTTGTGATCTTCCTGCTTCAGTTTCCCAAATAGCTGGGATTACAGACCTGTGCTGCCAGGCATGGCTCAGTTTGCATTTATAGGCAGATAGCCTGTAAATGTGAGAAACATAAACTCTGAGTTTTGTAGATTGACCTGGATTTTACATTATTCTTGTTAATAAAAGTGATTGATGTATAGCTAAATACAATTTAATTCTTATACCTTTCTAAGGCTATAAACATATAAACTCATTAAAATATGTGAACATATTTAATATGTACAGTACAAAACCAATTATGTTAAAATATGCAAATTTATGCAAAGAAAAAGATAGAGAAGACTTTTTCTAAAATGTCAACAATGGCTAGCTGAAGGGGTTAGTTTATGATTGATCTTTAATTTTTTTGTGCTTTTCAGCATTTCATTGAACCCCTCTTTTTTTGTGTGTGCAAATGGTATACGGCGTTTGTTAATTTTGTATCCAGAACAAATGTAATTTGAAGGTTTTACCTCCATAGTACATTGCTGGTGGGAGAGCAATCACTTTGGAAAGCTACTTGAATAAACCCTGTCACTTAGAAGATGTGACCTAAATGTCCAACATATAACAGTCAGCTTTAAAAGGGTTTAAACAATAAAGTGTGTATTATATATTATCATAATATGAAAATATGCTAAAATACCCTCAAACCATTGGAATTTCTACTAATTCTCCCTTCCCAGGACCAATCATTGACCATTAAAGCTGTAGGTCATTGGGTCCATTCTTTAAACCTAGCCAAAACAAAAAGGAAGTTGTGGCTATTATATGTATATAATGGAATTAAGCTGATATATATATATATATATATATATATCACAAGAAATATGGTAAGAATGATGAACACTAAATTTAGGACAAGAGTTACCTTTCCAGAAAGGAAGACAGAGAGCAGAATTGGGCAGTTAGAGAGCAGGCAATTGTACATGGAATGTTCCATTTCTTTACTTGAGCAAATATGGAAGTAAAAACATTAAGATTTGAAGAACCTTGACAGTACCTATGTGTCTGTTCATTATATTACTCTATTTGCCTTTATTCTAACAATGTCATTTTACTAAACCTTCATCAGAACGCTTGTTTCAAGTTTGCCCCTCTACCTGGAACCAGATAAGAAGTGCCCTAACATTATGGGAACAGTTTCAGATAACTGGCCAATGACATAGCTCCCTAGCTGTTTTCTCCTGACCACAGGACAGAACCCAATGTCTCTCTTTTCAAGTTCACACATCTTTAAATTGCTCCATTCATCTAAATTAACAGCAATAGTAAAAGACCCTAGGTCAAGCGTTTCCTGCCTTTGAAGGAATGTCCTTTAAAGGGAATTCTCTGCCAGCAGCTCTGAGCCACCTTGGGCTCTGGATTCAGTTGAGAGGCTGTTTTGCTGGGGACCTGGTGGTTAAGAGTTGACATGCTTTGACACTACTTACTCAGGTTGTCTGGGTGCAAACCCTGACTTTCACATACAATTTGCTTTATTATTTTGGAGTTTGGGACCATCTTAATGTCGAAGCGGTCACCATATGCATTCTAGAGATCTTCTGCACTGCTTTGTTACCCTCATAGCCACTGCTCATGTCATCTTGGCTCTAGTTTTCACAACCACCAAGGGCAGGACTTAGCCTAGCACTGAGATTCTATTAGCATGAAGAGCAATTAATTTAAGATCTCTAATTCATCTATTGCCTCTTAAGACAAAGATGGTGATCAGACAGAAAAAAAACAGGATCCTCAGGAAAGCTCTGCCACAAATCTTCTCTCTAGGACAGGGTCTCCATAGTGCTCTCATTTTTCTAGGCTAATTATTGGTTGACAAGTCTGTGAGTGATGTATGAGACTTCTTGAATAGGCATGGGTCTTACTCTTCTTGTGGTCCCAAACTCTAGTCTGGCTCTTGGAGGTGCTCATGAGATGTCTGATGTACAAAGGAATGAATGAATGAGTGTGCTAATGATTGTATAGTCAGCAGCACTTTGGTAGAGATCACCAGCCATTGCAGGTATTGTGCTGATTGTGAAGTATTCACGTTTTGCAGTGATGGAGTCTCCTATTCCTACATAGGTGGACCTAGTGGGGCATCTCATAAAAGCTCTATTTTAAATCAGGCCCCCAACCCTGAATATGTATTTCTATTTTCTAGAACAAGACATTGTGTCCTTTAAAACAAAGTACTATGTATGAGCTAGTGGGTAGCTACTGGTGTTTTGCATGGTTGAGATCTAGTAGTTAGCCTGGAAAATGCTGCTAACGACTCCTGCCAATAATCAGAGGACGTGAGTTTTATGTCCAGATCCTCCTCCTCTGAGGATGTTTCAATTAATGAGGGAAGGATAGGGAGCTGGCTCTCCTCAGCCTTTGTTCCCAGATACCATCAATTAAGAACTCAAAATCTTTTCCATTATACTTGAACTAAGAGCAATTTATTAGCTCCGTGGAGATGTCATATAATCTAGAAATTGTCTTTCAGCCTAGATAATTCTATTTGCACAAGAATCCTGAGGTTGGAATATCCAATTTTAGGATAGAGAACAACTTCGGAGATTATGCTCTAAATTTAGCTCTAAACCAGCTCTATACACCTTGTTATCTGTGCTGAGATAATCGGAAATCAGGGTCATTTCCCCTTCCCAGGGCAAGTCATTGACTGTTAGAACTGAACGTCCTTGGGTTTAGTCTATTTCATGAATACTGAGGCCAGAGAGATCACAGGGTTTTCATTGGAACAAAACTGTTTTCCAACAAGAATGTTATGAAACAAAACAATAATTGAACATGCTAACATACAATAGCAAGGAGTTTCAATTTTTATTTGATCACTCTCTATTTTCCCCTCAAGAAATTCAAAAGGGGAGACATAAAAACAGGGTTAATGGTTCCTGAAAAACAGAAACTGATATACAATATACAATTGTCATGAGCCACACAGGAGCACAAGGCTCGTGGCATGATGTGACTGCTCTTCCAGCTTGCTGGTTGATCTAATGTATGATGGGGTAATTGCCCAGGGCTTGCCCTTCCAACAGCCTGGTGGGAACAAAAGCTATGGAGCTTCTCCAGCAGGTCTGTCCTGAGACAGATGGCACAGAGCTCCTCTCCTCTCTGGTGCCATCTGGGTCCAAGGTGGAAGGACCAGTCGGGCCTGCCCAGGATCCTAGCAATGGTCAAATGTCCCCACCTGCTCTGTGCACCCAGGCTTCCTCAACCTTGACAAGTGTTTATCACACCAAACTTCAAGTCCCTATTGGAAACATTTGTTCAATTTTAGAAAACAAATTTTTTTATTTCATTTTGTTCGAGGCAAGGTCTCCTTTTGTAACCTGGCCTGGCCTTGAACTCACAGTGGCTCTCCTACCTCAGGATCCCCAGTGCTGGTATTATGGAAGTGAGCCACCACACCCACTTTGCAGAGGTGCTTGTGTTGCCTTTCTCTGTTCATTCAACAAATATTTACTGAGAATTTATGTTTTGTGAATTAGCCTAAACAGGAAGATGTGGGGGATCACTATTCTCAAAAATCTAGTACTTGAGGCTTTTTATCTCCAGAGGACAAGGTCTTTGGAAGGAAGGTAAGAGCCTGTGTATACACGTCCCTGTCCTTATGCTTTAGACACATCAGCCAGTCCCAGTGACCACAGTGACATCATCAGCATGGCCATAATGGTAGTGAGTGGACTGGACGTGTTTACTCTCTAAGTGCCTGTCTCACCACCACATCATAAATACCAGGGCATATAATAATCACTACTATTAGCAGCACAAAGGGCTCGGCTTCTCCAGCCAGATGTAGACATTTTGAAAAGATATAGAATATTGTAAAACCTTGAGTAGAACCTGAGATGATGAATAATACAATTTGACAGTGAAATAAGGATTACCTATTTAATCACTTTTCTCTCCATATCTCGCTAGGAAGGAAAGACTAGTCAAATTAGACGGTCAGAGTTTAGTAGCCTGATACAATCTTAATGTAAATTAACAGTAAGCATTTAGAAACATCAGAGAAGATATAAATGTTTTTTTTTTAAAAAAAACTTGGGTAATTGAATCTTGATTCAAAATGAATTTAGCACTAGAATGTAATATACTACCTACTGCTCAGTCAATTACCTATCATTATCTTTTGGACCCTGTAATTGGACAAACAAGAAGCTATTCCTAATAATAAGTTTGTTCCAAATCATCTGTTTGCTGTAGTCTGGGGGTGCACACAGCAGTCATCGTGAGCTGAAAGAAAAGCTGCTTACGGAGTCTCTTCCATCATTCAGCTCCATTTCAACAGCGGGCAGCCCCACACACCCGGGCCATCCAGCGCATCTCACCAGAACCACGGACACACAGTCATGTCTCCTGCACTCTGCCAACAGGCAGCGTAAATCTCATTTGCTGCCAGACAGAGCCACATGGAGCCTCGCCCATCGCCTGCCTGTTATGCCTGCACATAACTCGGGTGAATAGTTTGGAATTTCCATTTGATCTCACCACTTGGTTGCTTTATTCCATCACTGGTTTTAGTTTCCGATGATTCTTGGGCAATTATGATTTTTACATCACAGCTACCCGAACATCAGCTTGCACAGGCCTCAAGCACGCATGGGGCTCGTTCGAACAGATTTCAATTGAAAGGCAACAGAGGCCATTATTGGTCTATTTTCAGTTTTCATTATCAATAAAACAAGAGATCAGCTTTGTCATGCTGTGAGAAGCCTTCAGGGAGATGCGATGTTGCTGTCATTATTTTTGGACCAGGCTGCCTCCTGGTCCCCAAATGCAGATGGAATAAATGAGCCCATCGGAATGCAAATAAAATAATGAACCACCCCGTCATAGAGTGGGGCTACTGACCTGTTCTGCTGCGTGGCTCCCTGAAAATGTCCCTTTGAATTTAGTGGAGCCTGGGTGGCAGAGACCACAGATCATGACAGAACATAAATTTGTCTCATAATGAGATTAGTAGGCAGGCAAAATAAATGTCCTGCTGTTATATTGGAGGCAGGCTTGAATGGGGTGTTTTCCTTGGAAATAATCGCTTCTTGTGTAACAGGGGAATCATGGGTACAACTAGTTTAAAAGCCCCAGATTCTGTTTTGCCACATAGTTATTTTTCATTGTCCTCTGTCTTTTTCACGGCAGTTGTGAGGAGGTGTATAAATGCATTGTGAGACTTGAAGACTATTGGAAAGTGAATTATAGGAGTCTGTGTTAATGATCATCCATCGTGTTCCCCAGACTCCCTTTTGAAGGCCAGTCTGTGCAGCTTCCCCTCTAATCTGAGTCCCTGCAGGGGAGGAGGTGCTGTGACCCCCAGGGTCCTCTCACTTAAGTCTTCAAGATCAAAGGCAGAATAGAATCACTCTCATATTGGAAGGTGCTATTTTTTTTTTTATCTTTACTACAATTCTACTACTTAAAACCAGTGGGAGCCAGGTGTGGTGGCGCAAGCCTTTAATCCCAGCACTTGGGAGGCAGAGGTAGGAGGATCACCATGAGTTCAAGGTCACCCTGAGACTACACAGTGAATTCCAGGTCAGCCTGAGCTAGAGTGAGACCCTACCTCGAAAAACAAAAAACAAACAAACAAACAAAAAACAGTGGAAGCAAGTATCTCATGCTAAAGAACCTTCAGAAAATGCCCAGATCAGGTGAACCGGGAATAAAAGCCTGGAGGATAGAGCCCAATGGCAAGGGACATCCTTGGTTTGTAGCAGAAAGCAAGCTCAGAGTAAAATACCTTCCTCTCATTACCAAAGTAAGCATCTCCTCCTCCATCCTTGCCCTAGAACCTGATGCAAGTTCATGGGCTGTACCATCCTAAGCAATGAGTACATTTAACCAAAGCCTTCTGGGAAATCATCTGAGTTTCCTGGACTCGGCAAAGTCACCAAGCAAGTTATTCGGTTCAGTGGAAAGGAATGGGAGAGCAGACTCGGAATTTAGGAGAATTTGACATTTCTACATGGAAGGCATGGTCAGCCTGAGGTCTGCAGTACAGCAACCTTGGCCTTGCTTCTCTGTGAAAGTGCCCAGCACAGTGACCACTTGCTGTCTCAGTTCACGGCATTGACATGCTGTTTTTCTTAGGCTGGCAAAAAATTGTAGTAATTGTCTATGTTTGCAGCTTATATGATGGTTGACAAGCATCATTTCTTTTTTTAAAAAAATATTTTATTTATTCATTTTCAAGGAGAGAGAGAGAGAGAGAGAGAGACAGAGAGAGAGAGAGAGAGTGAGTACATACCAGGACCACCACCTTGTGGGTCTGGCTTATGTGGGTCCTGGGGAATTGAACCCGGGGCCTTAGGCACTGGAAGCAAGTGCCTTAACCGCTGAACCAACTCTCCAGCCCGACAAGCATCATTTCACCTAATAGAATAATTCCCGCTTCCATCCAAAATCACCAACTACATATGCAACTATATTAAGAAAACCAACATTTTCTTAAACTTTTCACTTCTCAATAGCTTGCATGGTGTCTCTACTTGTGTCTTTTCTATATTGTTAATTTGCAAATATTTCCTCAGCTTCTCGAGTCAGATAAAAAGCTTGGTTTCCTTTATGTTTGGTCCATATTCATTGGTACCCTCCTCTCTACCTTTTTTTTTGTTTCAACTCTTTCTTCCTGTTCCACAGAGAGTCTGTGCCCACTCTCCATCGTACCTCCATGTTTGTTATTTAAACTGCCCGCAGGCAGTAAAGGAATCCACTTTGCCAAGTGCTGGGTACATTTGGTGCATTAGTGATTAGCCAGGGGCCTTTCCAAGTGTTGACAGAGTGAATGTTAGAGTTGCATGATACATCACTGTTTGAGGGACCCCCCCAGGGATGCTGACTTACCTCATATAAGTGAACTTGTTCTTGGGTCACAGCAAAGATCAACAACACATTGTTTTGTACCAGTTTATCAATGAGCTGACCAATTGTTGGATATTCCTAAAATCAATACATAAATTAAAAATCCCATCTTAAAAAAATAATGCAAGCTAAAGGCATGTTTATCTCAAGGGGCTCCTACTGTTGGATGCAACAAAAACGCTATTAAGCATTATTCTCTTAGTTGGCACAGAACTTGTGCTCTAAGCTTCCTAAGTTCAGCAAGCCCGAGAGTCACTTCCTGGCACTGTGCTAGCAACACTATTCTCCTTCTCAGCAAACCACTTGGAGCTTAGATCAACACTTTAGTGTGTTATATTTTCCATGCTAGAGAGACATTTTCTAAGTGCCCTCACCAGCAGGCAGGAATGTTAGGCAGTTAGACGATGATGAGTGTGAATGAGGTGGCCCATGTGGTTCTGAGACTCTAACAGGAATTGGATGAAGTGGCATGAAGGTTGAGGGAGGGACAGTCTGCCAATGAATGATACTATTGTTCCTATGCCTGTCTGATGGGAGACGTATGTCATAACTTGGTTTATGGGATCTGCCAATATTTTGCACAGGACAAATGAAAACACACTGTGCTTCTGGTCACTGATACATTATTCCCAAGTGATATGAGTACTTAAAAATAGGGCTTGGGGAGGGGGCTCAGTGGTTAAAGGTGATTGCTTGCAAAGCCTGCTGGCCTGGGTTCTATTCCTCAGGACCCATAGAAAGCCAGATACACAAAGTGGTGCATATGTCTGGAGTTTGTTTGCAGTGGCAAAGCCCTGGCACACATGCCCTCCCCCACATACACACTTTCTCTCAAATAAATAACAATATTTTTAAAACAAAGAAGTCATTAATTATCAAATTTGAAGATGACTTTACTTTCCCAGACTAGAAAACATGAAGCACATTTTCCTATCCTGTGATTCTAATGTGGCTAATGTACAGAGTAAACACAGATGAGGAACGAGCCTGCAGTTGATTAAATTGAGAATGTTGATTATGACTGAAAGCAGCCAACATTGAGCAAAATTGAAGAGGCTCCCCTGTTCACCAGTGTATTACTTTCTCTTATTGTCAGTGCTGCTGCGATCTTTTGTCGAAAGTCCTCATTAGACACAAGGTTCAACTTGAGAGAAAAGTCTTGCTTGGCCTGTTTTCCTCCTGTGTGTGAACTTTTCATTGCACCCAGCTTTTTATTAGTAGATACCAGATACTCTAAGTATTCCTGAGTATGACATGATCAGTTCCTCTGCTTTTCAGTTACTCAAAAACTTGAAGCATTGTTCACAAGAAAGCCCAAGTTTTGGCCCCTCCTCACCTCCAGGTGTCCTGCACCTTGGATGTTGTATGTGCTTAGCCAGGATCATACCACATAGGATGCCATTTCTATTTGAAAGACATCTGTTGGCTTAATTCTCACAGCTGTCTCAAGACCAGAAACTAGGCCCTATGATTTCATGGTCCTAGGGATCTGGCTCAATTCTGAGTACCCATGAGATGCTCAAAGGACTCAGGGGACGTGGGGATGGTGCTCGGCTTCTGTGCTTGTGCAGACACTTACCCAGACAGAGTGAGGCGAACATGTATTCAATAAAAAGGTCATTTTAGGCTCATCTGCCCTTCCTGCTTGCAAGGTGTCTATTATGGGGCATTTGAAATGTTGCAAGGACGAGATAATGGAAAGGGATCCATTACTCATTCTCTTATCCCTAATTGACTAAAAGACACATCATTTCTGTTCTCATATGAAAAGGCAGTGTGTGATAAAGAACATGCATGTTTGGGGAATACAACTGATCACAGGTAGGGAAAATTTATGTTGAAGTTTAGAAATTTAGGTCAAGGAATGGCATTGAATAATTTATGAGTGATTGGATTTGGAGAGAATAATTTTTTTCAGCTGACATTGAAATTCCAGATTCTCCCCGTCTTTCTTTCTACAGCACTTTCAGTTTAAAAGATTCCTTAAATTCTCCGAGCCATAGTCCCTCCTGTGTTAAAAGTGGGTTGGATGACTTTCCTAGGTTGGTGTCTCTTAATTTAACTCCATCTCATGCATATGTCAGCACCCACTAAGTTCTAGACACGGTGCTGTCAGGAAACAGAGTTAACAATCCAGCCTTGGCCATGTGCCAGGGAGAAAGACAGCTGTGAGAAAACACATTTCCTTACAGATGTGCAAGAAGGCATACAGGGATAAGGGTGAAATGAGAGGCAATTGCTTTGGGGCATAGTAGAGGTCAAAGAGGGCTCTCTGCATTTCAGAGGATAATTTAGTTTCTCAGCAGCTAGCAGAAAGGGCATTCCAGGTAAAGTGAATAACAGAGTGAATAAGCAAAGCAGCCGGTCTGTTCAGGGAAGGCAGCTGAAAGAATCCACGGGGTTCTATTGAGGATCAAAAGAACTCTGCAAGTTTTACCTTGTTTTGAGATCATATAATGTAGGTCAAGAGAACTCTGAAATCTTTACCTTGTTTTACCTTAATTTTTAAATATAATTTATTTTTGCATGTGTGTATGTGGTGCCCATAAATGTGTGGATGAGGCTAGAGAAGTGGCTGAGTGGTTAAAGGTATTTGCCTGTATAAATGTGCATGCATATTCATATGTGTGTGTGTGAGGGTGTCCATTTATGGGGAGGCCAGAAGTTGATGTTACGGGGTGGGGGGTCCTTTTCAATCACTCTCCACATCAGCATTTTTGAAACAGGATCTCTCACTGAACCTCTAGCTCACCAATTTAGCTACACTAGTTAGTCTGCCAACTCCAGGGATCCTCCTTGTCTCCACCTCTTGACAGTGCTGGGATTACAGGTGCATGCCACTGTTCCCAGCTTTTATGTGGATGCTGAGGATCTGATCTCAGGTCGTCATGTTTGACCCAAGATTTTTAATAATGTCACTAATGTCTTTTTCAATGACAGAAAAGAATAAATGTGTTTTGAGCAGTACCTGATTAGTTGTTTCCCTGGAGCCCCATTGCCCATAAATGCATGGTCTTACAGGACAGTTATTCTCAAGAAACCCTGGGTGGTACTGTTCTGGTCTAGAGCTCCCTTTTGGGACTTTGGTTGGCAACAGAAAAAGCTACCTGTACTGCTTTTTACTGGCCCCAGGATCTTTAAGACGTTTGGAACATTTGGGAATCGTGTGTGCCATAGTAGATCTCAACTTCCCACACTTCCCCACCACCTACCTGTGGTCAGCAAGGAACCCCTAATGCAAGCGACAATGACAGAAAGCAATTCCTAAATCTTAAACCAGACAACATGCATTGCTTTCACCAACTGTGAATTATTTTATGTGATATCATAACACCTGTCGCCTCATTGGTTTTCTCATGATCCTGAAAACAGGACACAATGCAGGTCACATACCAAGACAGCTGACATGGAGTATTCATTCCTGCTGTCCAGGTGACAGAGCCCATCATTGGGAATGACAATGCCTGCCAACTTGCTGTCCATTCCAAAATGAGAATCCGCATCACTCACAAAAACTAGGAGGTGGAGAGAGTCATTCCGCCAGCCAATTTTTTCCTGAAGTGAGAAAGAAATCTCAGGTTGCACTGGAGACAGGCAGGCACGAACTGAGTGAGGATCAATGCTGCCTACACACTTCAGACTATAAACTGTGTACTGTCAGTCTATTTTAGCTTTTTCATTTATTAGGAATATAGTATAGAGAATGTAATAAAAACACGAAATTGTGTGCCATTTGCTTTTCTGTGGATAGCATTTTCAGATGATTTATGTTTCGGAAAAAAATAGCTCTGCAACAGTGTTGGAGTGGTCTTGAGATTTAGTTAATTATTGTTATAGTCTAAGTATTCATTTACCATAAAAATGAGAGCAGGGGTGAGAGAGGTAGTTAATCCCAAATTCAAGCTGAAGCCAAACTAGTAAAAATGCAGTGCAAACTAGATGCAAAGCAAGTCTGTTTCATTACAGTATCACCTGGCATTTAGGCAAATATTTCTCTTGGTGTGTATATGTGTGTGCGTTATGCATGCATGCATGTATGTGTGAATTCACATGTGTGTGCAGCATATGTGCACATGTGTGCATGTGTGTAGAGGCCAGAAGCAGATGTCAGGGGTGTTCCTCACTCGCTATCTACTTTTCTTCTTTGAGAGAGGGTGTCTCACTGAGCCTAGAACTGACCAGGTTAGTTAGACTAGCAAATGAGCTCCAGGGCTTTATCTGTCTCTGCCTCCCCAGCACTGGATTATAGGCATGTGCCATGACACCCAGCTTTAATGTGGGCACTGTGGATTAGAACTCAGCTCCTCATGCTTTACCCATTGAGCTATTTACCCAGCCTCTATACATATATTCCTAGTGATATTGCCTAAAAATTATAACCCTAACACAAATATAAGAACTTATACTCAGGGAACTTTGTGGAAGAGGGGGAGGAAGGATTATAAGAGCCAAAGTGGGGGAGAAGATCCAGAGACATGGCCCCCCTCAACAACACACAAAGAAAAAAAACTGGCTGCAGCTTATACAATTCATACCCCCCTATCCCATGGACTGTTCCAGCAATTGCACTGAGGAGGGGCCTCAGCTCCTTGGGGACAGGGAGGAGGGAAATGGGGTTATGTGCCATGACAAGACTTGCTGATACAATGTATCTAATTATTAGCAACAAACATTTTTAAAAAGAACTGTTACTTAAAAGATGGCCCAAGGTTCCATCCTTTAAGTAACAGACTGACATTGTCTGCACTCTATATCTTAGCAGAGATTTCCCTTTAACATTCGTCCAAGAACCATTTAGGCAAAATTTCATCTTAGCTCTCCTAACTTAATTTACCCCGTTTAGCTCTCCTAACTTAATTTACCCCATTACTTCTTCCTCTGACACCTTTGCCTTTCCTCTTTCTAGGAGCTCCAGCCCTGTCAATTTCCTGATATTTTCCATGAAGGGCTATTTCATAAGACAGGGGGAACTTTATCCTGAGTTCTTGTCTTGAAGGAGGAACAGGGTCCCTACGATGTTTTACAGACAGTGTGACTTATGATAATTCTCTTAGTTCTGATCAATAGATTTCAGCCTGAGCCACATAGGAAGATCCTGTCCCAAACAACCAAGGGCTGGGAACATAGCTCAAGGATGCAGATTAGTTAATAAGAGTTGAAATTCATGTCAACAGAATGGATATTGCTCTCCCCAACTTACCTTGCATACAGCAGCCTGCATAATTGCATCAAATCCACCTTCAGGCGTGTCAATATTAGCAGAGATTTTTTGTTTCCTCACAATTTCATTGAATCTTTCAGCATCATCCGTCAATGGTAAAATGTGCTTGAATCCAAATGTAGGTAAACAGGTGTATGGAATACTACTGCAAAAGTAAGATGCGCAAAGATTCTTGAAATACAATACAACAAGCAATTAATGGATCTGGTAGCCTCATAATATTTCCTTAAATAAACCTGATTTTTCTAAAGATCCTCACTCTTAAACTTGTGTGTGACTTACAGTTAAGGCTGCCGTCATCTCCGTGTCAACTTGATTAGCTACACTTATTAGGAGTCTACTGTGTCTTGTACTGCCTCGAACAGAGACAACAGATAAGCAAGTGATCAGGAACACCCCTCCCCATCCAGTATGTGTAATCATTTCTATACATTTCTTTCTAACCTATATCCACCCTGAAGTTTACAGAGAATCATGGCTTTGCATCCGCTCTCTCAAGCTGTCATCACACATGCATCATCTCTTTTATCTTATGTTTCTTACAGACACCTGGCTAGATTTTATTTTCTTTGTCTATGAAGGGAGGCCACAAAGCTAGAAATCTGTTATTTTCTTTTCTTTGTAGTGCTAAAGTTTGAACCCAATACCAACCACTCAGGCTAGAAAACCGAAGCCTTGAATCTTCAAAATGCAGACACCTCCTGAAAACCACTCACTAGCTGGGCAGAGAAATCTAGGCAAGTTACTCATCCCTTCGTAGCTGTGTTGGCTTTGAGATTTCATTTTAAAAGCAGGGCTAATCGCGTCCAGTAAATGTTCTCCGAGCAAGGTCCCTAGCCCAGCGGCATGAGCAGCAAGTGGTCATTGGTAGACATGCAAAATCTAGTGTAGTGCCTCAGGCCTACGGTCACAGACATGCTTAGGATGGGCTCAGCTAGGTGACCCACCAAGCCTTCACGTGCTTGTCAGCCATTATAAGAAGGAGCCCTGGTGAGAGTGTGGGAGCTGTTTGAGGAAAGCTGACTGACTTCAGCCTGGGCATTGCCTGGGCCTCAGCTCTTCAGGTCCCTCCATCTGTCTCCTCGGCACATAGGAGCAGGTGCATCTTTCAGGGTCAGTCTGTTGTTTACCAAGTTTATCAGTTTGAGGTACATGTTTGCTCCTCACTATTTATGGATTTTGAGTTTGTAAATTTGTAATCGCCTCAATGAAATAACTAAAGTAATCTTCATACTTTTTTTTTTCACTGCCAGGCTGAATTTAAACTCATACTGTACCCCATGCAGGCCTTGAGTTTGTGAGTCCTCTGCCTCAGCCTCCAGAGTGGCTGTGATTATAGGCTGTGCCACCAGAGCTGGTGCTCAGCTCATTTTCTTAACAAAGATGGAAACCAAGTGAGTTTCCCCATGCAGCCCGAGGTCAAGGCCAGGCACAGAGTAAACAGGTGGACTTTTCATGATCTCTAGTGCCGTGTTTTGCTTTTTTGAAAAATCATTTTCTTATGCATTTTGTTGATGATTTCACTGTTTAAAATGGTCCCAAACCTAATTTAAAATGTTGAGTGTTTGTAACTGCAGAAAGGCTGTAATGTGCTTTATGTAGAAAATTTGCTAAATAAACTTTATTCAGGCCTTTGTTATAGTGCTGCTCTCTAAAGTGCACTTGTACAGAACAAAGAATATTACTTAAATTGGCTGTATTTATTTTATTTTATCCAATCAAGTGTATTTAAAACAAAACACACATACAACAAAATTGTATGTTGTTCAGTTAACTAAAACCAAAGGCTCATAGGACCCCAACTCAGTCTTTCAGTGCGTTTGGAGCAATGATCAGTGTTAGATAATTCAGTTCTTGGGCACAGTTATAGAACATGGCTACCATGAATGACGAGACCCTCCTGTGCTATAGATCCGAATGACTGTGGATCTTTCACACTGAGTAATGAACTTCTCATGGAGATAAGTGTGTTGGTGTCTATGAAAACAGTCACCTTCTTCTTGTCAGAAGACCTGCATGGAAAGCAATTCAGACTTTTCTGTGCTCCCAGGCTTCGGAGCCAGCAGATTTGGAAGACCTAGCACTGAAGGATTTACCCAGATGTGTCCCTAGCCAGCCATCTCCAGAATGTACGCTCTCATTCACATGGGATCCCTTCCCCTGGTACTCAGTTACCTCTGCCAATGGAGGGTTTACAGGTTCAGGCAGCCAATGGGCTAGGGCCCACAGGAAGTGCCATGGATGGATGTGGTCCAGCCTGCATATGCCACCCTTCTTTCCTGTGGTCCCCTGGCTCCCGGGCCCTGTCTGTTATTTCGGCTGTATTTCCTGGTCTTGGGAGTCCAGGAGAGTGTCATTTCCAGGTGGCTTTTCATATTTCCTGTCTGATTAGTGGTGTTTACCCTTAACTCTCAGAAGTCAGTCATAATTCTCTCATTTTTAATACTGTGCATCAGGTTTTATTGAACCCGAAGTGCTGACCACAGAGAATGTCTACCCAGCAGGGTTGTTGTGCGGCTGGAAAGATAAAATATGCCAAGCACACAGCACAGTCAGCTCTGCCGAGTTTAATAAACACCAGTGCCATTTCTTATGCAAATCACTTCACATAGGGTCCAGCACAGACCTGAGACAGATCATAATTTGGCTAATGATATCTCTAGGAGCATGTTTTCCTGGATTAAAAGAATAATTCATGTTCATTGAAGAAAAATTAGGTTTTATAAAAGTGAAAAGAAAAGTAACATTTTTTTTCTTTTTGTCTTGCAAGTAGTGCATATGTACGTGTGTACGCATGTTTGTACGTGGGTTGTACACACGTGTGTGGGAGGGAATGTACACAGGGTGTGTGTGAAAGTGGAGACTAGAAGTTGATGTCAAGTGTCTCCCAATCACTGTCCACCTTTTTTTGTGGCAGGGTCTGTCACTGAACCTGAAGCTCACGGATTAGCTAGTGTAGCCAGCCTCTGCCTCCCAGCACTGCCATGGCTGGTTTTTAGATGCGGGTCCTGCAGATAGTATCTCAGGTCCTCATGCTGGTGAGATAAACATCTCCCCAGACAAGCGAGAACAGGTTTTAATACAATAGATATGTGGTGTGTCTTAGCCGGTTTATTGATCTTTCTAGATCTGAAAGTTTATATAATGTTTTCCTGTAATGAAGTCATAGAGTAATCTCATTAGATGCATCCTTTTAAACTATTCCACACTTCTGCTTAGAAAGAAAAATTCTTTGATTTGGGAGATTACTGGGTTATTTTTTGACCCATATTAACAAACTCCTTTCCAAAAAGTTTATAACAGCTGTCATTTCTGATATTAGTATTTGAAACTAAACATTTAACAAAAAACAAAAACAAAAACAAAACCCCCAAAAAACAAAGCAATTGATTAGCTAGAAATGTCATCTGAATGTTATTTTTAATTTTTATTTAAGTACCAGAACTGACCATTTGTCTTTATTTACTGATATTTTATTTATTCTTTTGTCAATTGGCTAGTTTATATCCTTTACTTATTTTCCTATTGGGGCATTTTAAAAATTTGTAATTTAATTTTATGAGCTCTTTTAACAATATTATTCTTTTGTCTTTGTACTTTATCTCTTTTTTTATATTTTTTTATTTATTCATTTACAAGGGGAGAGAGAGAGAGAGAGAGAGAGAGAGAGAGAACCAGCTGTACTTTATCTCTTAATCTGATGATATTTTCAGTTATATACTTTAAAACTTTTTTGCTTGCTTTCCAGGCAGGTTCTCACTCTAGCCCAGGCTGACCAGGAACTCACAGTCTTTTTACCTCAGCCTCCCCAGTGCTGGGATTAAAGGCATGCACCATCATACCCGGCCAAAACTTTTCACACGTTTTTTTCTCCACCCACTAATATAAGAAGTATTATGGGGTCCCTGACACATTTCAGATGGCGTTCAAGGTTAAATTCTTTTCACTACATTACAGAGACACCATTTTCAGTTTCCTGTGTGATTTCACCAAGGCTAAGTGAGCCATAGTAAGTACCCAGCGGGGCTTCCCCGTGTGTCTAGGTAGCTGCACCGAACCATACTAGGAGTCCTGATAAGTTTTTCCCAGGAAGCACTCACCAGATTAAGAATGAAAACTATTTTCATTTGATTGTCCTTGAGGAAGCATTAAAAATCATTAATTGTATTAATTATGCATCTCTGAATAAAAGGATTTTTCTTGGCCACATGAGAAATTTACATAAAGCATTTATGTTTCACACAAGTCTAGCATACATAAAGGGAAGCATTTGTGCAGTTGAGCTGAACTGGCCCTCTTTTCTTAGGACACAATTTTTACCTTAAAGAATGATTGACAGCCAGGCTGTGATTCCAATGTGAGTATTTGGCAGGTGGCCTTAAAAATGAACAGAGCGAGACTATAATTTCCAGGAACACCAATGCTGGCTTTGCTGCCAGTAACAAAATTCATGGTAACTAGAACATTAGAATTTAGGAAACTGTCCATTTGCTGCCTGAGAGATCACCAATATTCCCAACACTTTCCAGTGTTTCAGCGTGGGGATATTAACAAGCATGTATCATAAAATCTGTAATACTGCCATGACTCATTGCATCAACATTTCCAAGTGACCAAAGTATCATGCTACAAAATTATGGATTGGCCAAAGAGTCCCTCAAAGTGCAAGGCAGACCAATGGACTTTAATGTCATAGATCTTGCAATGTTCCTGGATAGTGTTTCCTGTTCTACACCTGGCTTGAGTATAATCGTGAAAGCTGTTGGAAGAAGCTACTGAGCATCTATTTTCACGGCTACATGTCTATGTGAGATCTGACTTTCTTCATGGACTTTTACCCAAAAACATTATAATAGATTAAATGCAGAAGCAGATACGATCATCCAATTGTCTTCTATTCATCTTCATATTTTGTAGTTTGCAAAAGCATAGACTAGTATCTATTTTAAAACCAAAAATTTGCTGATTTTGTTTTGTTTTGGAATGTATGGTAATTTGTTTTCATCAAATGCTATAATATACAGTGGGTTTCTTACTAGAGATATTAAATCAATAACTTTTATTTTTATCAATTTTATTTTTAATGAGATGACTGTTGATAGACATAATTTATGTGAACTAAAGATCTTTGGGAGGGTCTTGATATTTTTTCTTTTAAGAAAGAATTTTGCTTTGTAGCCCAGACTGGCTTTGAAATCAGGATCCTCCTACCTCAGCCTCCTGAGGACAGGGATTAGATTTGTAACACCACGCATGCCTGGTTTCTTAATTTTAAAGGATGTAAGGGAGTCTTGAGATCTGAAAGTTTGAAGACTATTAGATGAAGATAACTTGAGATCAAAAGTGTGTTAATTAGAGAAAGGAAATTAATATTTGTTTTGAATGGTTCAATGACTCTAGGAAGTCCATATTATTATCCCTTTTACTGGTAAAGAGACTAAATGTAAAGAAAGTTGGCAAAGTTATGATTTAATTGAAGATCTTAAGTTCCCTCCCCATATTTCCCCTTACCTCCTTTTTTTAAAATTTAGGAACAATTTATTCTGTCATTGCAAGGTTTAGTTTGGTCAAGAGATTTGAGTTTTCATGTGTATGCAGGGTGATATTTATATGGAGAAATGGGAAAAGAAAATGAACATTGTTGCCATTGAGAAGAACTTCCCACATAACCGTAGTGGTAATTTTGCCAAGAAAAGTAAAAGAAACCCTTTCAGGAAATTAGACACACTGATCCTTCCAAGACATCAAATCCATGATCTTCCCCTATGGGTCCTCACTTGCTGTACCGTGGTTATTATTGGTCATACCATGTATTGAGAACTTGCCATGTTCACGCAAATACTTCCATTCATGATCTCATCCAACCTTTACAGCCCCTCTGTGTGTGCAGCGCTGTGATTTCCAGTAAGCTGAGGAAGAGGCAGACAATCTAGAGGTGTCATATCCACCTAAAGGTACATTACTAGTGAAGAGTTGAATGGGGACTGTTGCGGTCAGCTTTCTAGTTGCTACACAGAAAGAACCCAAACAAAAGTGGCTTGTGGAGGAATGGGTTTATTTGGCTTATGGACTCGAGGGGAGACTCCATCCTGGCAGGGAAAACGATGGCATGAGCAGAGGGCTGGACATCACCTCTGCCACAGCACTGGAAACAGCGGCAGGAAGGTGTGCCAAATACTGGCAAGGGGGAGCTGGCTTATAACCCCCATAAGCCCACCCCCAACAACACAGCTTCATCGAGATTGTAAAATCCAAACTGCCATCAGCTGAGGATCAATCTATCAGAACACATTCATTTGTTTGTGGGGGACACCTGGATCAAACCATGACAGTCCGCCCCTGGCCCCCACAAACTAATAATCATACATGATGCAAATACAATGTCTTCAGCTCAACTCTTAAGTCCCCAGAGCTTTCAGTTGAGCCATAATACCAAAAATAAACCCATAATGGCACAGAACATTCACAATGCAAAACATGAGGCAGAGCAAAAACAGATTGACCAATACAATATTTAAAACAAACGGCACCATCAATCTCTAACTCCAAGTTCAATGATTCTAACCAATAACACAAGTCTCTTGGAGATTCAATTCTGCCCCTCCAGCTCGGCTACTCACAGTCCGGGAAAATTTCATCCGGTGCTGGCAGCTCGCCTTGGCACCCATCCTTAGTCCTGGAATTCACTGGGTCTCCATTGCAACCCACAGTTCATCCTCATGGCTCCATCGGGCTCCATGCAGGCAGTCTAGCAACCTGCTTCACACACTGATGGCTATTTTTCAAAAACAAAACTGTGTTGCAAATCCAATGACCCTCTCTTCTTGCATTTGCCATGCTCCACAGAACCAGATGGGCTACCAACTTGTTAATTCAGGGGGGATCAAAGCATTTCAAGCCCCTTACTTCAAAGAGTCCACATTCTTCCTGTTGTTCCAATGCAGACCAGCTGGCCCAATCTCAATGGTTGTAATCTCTCAAACAATTGCAGGTGAACGGGCAGCAGTTTTGACCCCAAGATCTTTTTTTCTGTGCCATCTCCATCTGCTCACACCAGTCCATCCTTACGTCAAGCAACCCTGCACAGGTTCCCAGGACATAGGCAGGCAGAATGCAGTAAGCCTCTCATACAAACTGCTTCTGGCACAGTCCTGACAAAGTTCTTTCTCCCCCTTGTAAGCCAAACCTCACAGTCCAAAGTTCTCATTACATTCAAGTCTTTTAACTCTGACCAGAATGATCCATCACGCTGTACTTATAGCACTGCAAGGCACCTCTTAGGACAAGCTTTCCAATCTGTCCACATTCTTGCTGCAGATAGCTTCCAAAAGCCCAAAGCCACAGATCAGGGTTCTAGCAGCAACAGATAACCCCACATCCTGGTACTAAAACTGTTGCGGTCAACTTTCTAGTTGCTGTGCAGAAAGAGCCCAAGCAAAAGCGGCTTGTGGAGGAATGGGTTTATTTGGCATATGGACTCGAGGGGAGACTCCATCCTGGCAGGGAAAACAATGGCATGAGCAGAGGGCTGGACATCACCTCCGGCACAGCACTGGAAATAGCGGCAGGAAGGCGTGCCAAATACTGGCAAGGGGGAGCTGGCTTATAACCCCATAAGCCCGCCCCCAACAACACAGCTTCTTCGAGGTTGTAAACCCAAACTGCCATCAGCTGAGGATCGATCTATCAGAATACATTCATTTGTTTGTGGGGGACACCTGGATCAAACCATGACAGGGACTTAACTCAGAGCTGACCTTGGAGTCCATGTGCATAACCACCGTGCTATCCCATGTGCCTGCTCTAGCCAAGAACCTCGAGTTCTTGAGGAAGGGGTGAAGCTCTTTTTCTCTCCAGGTATTTCCATGCCTGGTACAATGCTTGGGATTGAGTAAATTTAGAATGAGTTAAGTTCAAGGCCAGACTGGCTATAGAAAGAGAGCCTGTCTCATGCAAAGCAAAGCAAAACAAAACAAACTCATGAATGAGAGGTTTATATATTTGTCAAAGCTAAATAGTCAAACTGCCTTGATTTTTCTAGACGTTTGTTTACCAATAGGGTCTCCTACTTCAAGGTGTTGACTATCGTTTGCTGAGCCAACCAACCTTGTTAATATTTATTGTTTTCTCTGTTAACATACCATATTTATTGTTTCCTATGGTCATCTTTTAACGTTATATTGCTACATTTTATCTTGTTTGTGGCAGGAACGATGATTTTTAAATGTGACTCTGGGTAGAGGAAGCACTTAGTAAGCCTTGATAGAATTGTCCCCTATTAGACTCTAGTGAATCGTAGAGCATGAAGACTTGAACTAAGCCAAAGAACCAAGTCTAAATTTCAGAAAGGTTCAGTCTTCTTTGATATTCAAAAGAAAATGCCAGAATCAGAAGGAATCTTTTTATATTAGACATTTAGGAGATGTTTTTAATAAGTAATAAGCTTATTTCCCTTTACAAATAAATCCAATAATTGGCAACAACATCCATACTTTACTACTTATTATTTGACACTTTTGACGAAAGTCATTGTCACAGTTTCTATAAATTTGCGTGTTCGGTGTTGTGGGAACTTCTAGAAGCCATCTACTATCAATCGTTTCTTCTTCAGGGAAGAATACACTTAGTAAGTATAAGGTTTTGGTTGAAATCACTGACAAAGCTTCTTAAATTAGGAAAGGAAATCTAGTATCTGTTTTTAATTAAAAGGAAAAATGTATGAAAGACCAATGCAGTAGTGGGACCTTCCTTGATCTGATGTAGGGAATTTTAAAAAATCACTAGACAATATACTTAATGATGAACCCTTAAATTTTTTCCCTAAAGACCATGAATCTGACAAGGTTGTCTTCTCTCAATCCACCAAGAAAAATTATACTGGTTCTCCTAGCCTATACAATAAAGCAAGAAAAAGTAGAATAGATAATGAAGAGGAGGTTGTTTTTCACAAATGACATGGCTATGCATTGTAGAAAAATTATAGGAAATCTGTAAAATGAGACTGGAATTAATGAGGAAATTTGTCAAGGTTTCAGGATACAAAATGAATATTCAAAACAATTCCATTCCTATAAATTGTCATTGAAAATGAAACATGGATATCCGTAGGAATAAATAAAGCAAAAAAAAAAAGTGCCAGTTTCACTCTGTAAATATTGAAACATTTCTCAGAGAAATTTAACAAGAATTAGCTAGGATATATGTAATATGACATGATCAGATGGGTTTAGAAAGTCCAATATTCCCAAATTGATCTGTGGTTTTAATACAATCTGTCAAAATCTCAGCATATTTTCTGGAGAAACTGATCACTTGATTCTAAATTTTATTTTATTTTTTAAAAAATATTTTATTTGAGAGAGGAGAGAGAGAGAGAGAGAGAGAGAGAGAGAGAGAGAGAGAGAGAGAGAGAGAGAGAGAGAGAATGGGCACACCAGGTCCTCCAGCCACCACAAATGAACTCCAGACACATGCACCACCTTGTGCAGCTGATGTTATGTGGGCACTAGGGAACTCAGGTACTTCTGCATTGCAGGCAAATGCCTTAACCGCTAAGCCATCTCTTCAGCCCCTAAATTTTATATAGAAGTGTAAAGGGTCTAAGATACTCAAAAGAAGGACAAAGATGGAGGAAAGATTTCTGATTGCACTTTTTATGCAGCTACAGTAAAACGATACTGGTTATATGACCTATAACTTAGTTAATGGATCACGGAAAGAGAACAGAGTGTCTAAATAAGAGTCACATAGTGTCCATTGGTTTTTGACAAAGGCAGAAATAACTCTTGCTTAACAAAAAATACTAGAATACCGAATATATGAAAACAAATGATGAAGCTAGACCTTGTTTTTCATTTTCAGAATAAAAACTCACTTGGGTCTGTAAGCCTAAATGTAAGATAAGAGCTTTAACCTAAAGTTTCAATTAAAAATATGAAAAAATTTGGGTAGGAAAATATTTTCTTAGAACAAAAACTAGACTAACTATAAAATTAAAAACCTATTTTGGTCTATATCAAAATTTAAAACATTTTTTTAACTTCAATGTTGGGAAAATAAAAATATAAGTCACCAACTGGGAAAAAATATTTGTGAAACAAATTTGACAAAGGATTTGTGTCCAAAATATATCAAGAACTCTTATAACACAATATTAACAAGACAATCTAATTTTTATAATGGTCAAAAGACTTAGGAAAAGGGTCTGGAGAGATGGCTCAGTAGATAAAGGCACTTGCTTGCAAAGCGTGACAGGCCAGGTTCAATTCTCCAATATCCACGGAAAGTCAGATGCGCAAAGTTGCACATGCCTCTGGAGTTTATTTGCAGTGTCAAGAGGCCCTGGCACACCCACTTTCTCCTCTCTCTCAAAAAATAAATAACAGTATTTTTTTAAAAATTAAAAGACAAGAACACAATTCACAAAATAAGAAATAAGATGGACAAATAACCACACGAAAAGATGTTCAATCTCATTCGATAAGGAAATTTCAATTAAAGCAACAGGGAGGTGCACTGCATACCTGTTAGAATGTCTAAAATTCAAAGGACTAATTTGCATTAAGCTTAGAAGAATTGAGCTCGTTTAAAAGGAGATCCGACCCTTCCAACACCAAGTGCTGGTGTGGATGTGGACTGTCTGGAATCCTCTCATACTTCAATGAGAATAAAAGGTGGTGCATTCATTTTGCAAAAGAGTCTGGCTGTTTTTTTAAAGAATTAAAACACATTATACAATTCACTAATTCTAATCTATGTATGTAGCTAAGAGAATTAAAAATATACATCCATGAAAAGATTTATATGCAAGTGATCATTCCAACATTTTTTATAGATGAAAATAACCCATATTTCTATCAATGGAAGAAAAAATAAATGAAAATTAGTGAATTCAAGAATGGAATAGGTGTTAAAGAGAAATAAACTTCTTATATGCACAGAATCATAAATGAATCTAAAAACCATCCAAACAAGAGAATCCAGACACAAAAAGCACATACTATATCACTACATCCTCATGAGATCCGACAGGCAAAATCAATCTTAAGTAACAGAAATCAGAACGGGGTTTCTTCTGAGGAAGCAGAATTGACTGCAATGGGGCATGAAGGAGCTTTTGGAGGGGAAGACAATGTTTATATCCTTCTTGGGATATTGATTATATTGGTGCCTTCAATTATCAAATCTCATCAAACGGCCTTTTAATGTATGCATTTTCAGTGTGTGTTGATGTACCTTTGGAGGGCCAGGACTTTCTTAAAGACATGCCCCCTCTTTTCCTCCTTTCTTCCTGCCTGGAATAAACAAATGGTTGATACCCCACAGCATTCTGGGGCATGCAGGCAAAATCCAAGTGCATTGCAATGATGGCAGAGCAGACAGAAACAAAGCCTTAGATCCCTGATGTGTGTAGAGTTGCCAACTGGCCCTGAGTTGCCTTTCTCTGGACTTCTTTATGTGAAAGAGAGAAAATCAAGTCTTGTAAAGCAGTGTCTCTGATACTTTCACTGAAGACAATTTCTGAGAATTATAATCAGTAATAAATTTCTATCATGGTTAAATTACTTTGGGCCATATTAGATTGTAGTTGAGAATTACACTGAATGTTCTAAAATGATCATCAAAGCTGTTTGTCTTTTATAAAGATTGCTTCTGGGCTGGAGAGATGATTTAGCTATTAAGGCACTTGCCTGCAAAGCCTAAGAACCCAGGGTTGATTCTCCAGTACCCACGTAAAGCCAGATGCACAAAGTGGTTAAAAGACTTAGGAAAAGGGTCTGGAGAGATGGCTCAGTGGATAAAGGCACTTGCATGTGTCTGGAGTTCGTTTGCAGTGACTGGAGGCCCTGACATGCTCCTCTCTCTCTCTCTCTCTCTCTCTCTCTCTCTCTCTCTCTCTCTCTCTCTCTCTCTCTCTCTCTCTCTCTCTCTCTCCCCTTGCAAATAAATAAATAAAATTTAAACAGAGATTGCTTCCTTGGGTGTATAAAAGTATTAACTGTTAACATAAATTTGGAAGATCATGTCATACACACTTGATACATAGTGACAAAGATGAAGGTTTTGGACCAAACTAGATCTTAGTACAAATCCCTGGCTCCCCATGTGGCCTTGGGCAAGTACCAGCCTCTCCAAGCTGTGATCCCTTCCTCTGCATGTAGGACTAATGAGAACAGCTTCAACCTGCTGTCTTAAGGATGGAATGAGGTCACGGTATGAAGTGTTTAGCCTAGGATCTGGCACAGAGCACGTAGCAGCTCTTTTTCAACAGAAGAATATTAAATAATTTGATTTTGAAAATGTTACTGACCATACAGGTAAGCCATCATAAACCAATTTGCCCTTGCCATCACCTGCATAATACGTGGTGTTAATGGCTGATTGTAGCATATTAAAATGGAATCACTGTCTGATTTCCTATTGAATGTAATAGCTCAGAAGGCTGTGAAAGCCTTCTCCAAGCAATGTGAGAAAGCTGTATTTCCCAAAGTAAGGCCGAGGAAGCTGCAGAAATTATTCTTGTGTGACAGAAGTCATGGCGGTGGAGGAAAACTCTGTCAACTAGCCAGAGAAAGTGCTAACCACTGAGGATTGAACATGTTGAGGAGCCAGTCTGTATGGGTGGGGGTGATACCCCAGAGGTTTAAGTCCCCTTGCCTGCAAATGAGTGACCTGCACACAGGCCCCAGGCTAGAACCGTGCAGTGATGATGACAGCACCGACTAAAAGGGCTGAGATGCAGATGAGATGGAAATACCAGGCAGCTAGAAGCTTTGGTGATGTGGCTGGGGAATGGGGGTTATATCTAGAGAAAGTCATGCCCAGAGATGCCAGAGAGTCAGTTACTTACCTGCAGGGGTTGGCAATTTCCTCTGGTGTTGTTTTCACAAAGGGGGAGACTGGTTTTTCCACAAAAGAGCCGAAGCCCAGTCTAAAGTTGCTTGTTAATTTCGACATCTCCTTGGAAAGCCGGGAGCCCAGCTCTTTGATTGTGTTGAGGTCGTCATCCATGGAGGCTGAGAGGTCCATGAGGTAATACAAGTCCACTGGGTAGTCTTCCGTCTGGCGGACCTGGACTTGCAGGGTGTGTTCACTCCCTGCAAAGCCCCATAGGAAAGGCACATTCATAAACATCTCATTTATTTGCAGCTAGCCAACCTCTCTGGCCAGCTGGCTGTTTAATTTCAACATGAACTTGTTAAGATGCACTTTCATGAACTCTATGGCAACATTTATACGTGAGCAAGTCCATGGAAATCTTTCAGCAGTGAGGTTTGAAAGGCTGCAGGAGGTATAACTGAGGATATTTTATAGCTCCTTGGGAAAACTAGCTTCCATTTAGATGGAAGATAAGCAGAATTTTTTTGTGTGTGTGGTTTTAGAAAAGGTAAGTCCAATAAAAGAGAGATTAAATCCACATTTCAAACCTTGAAGAAATGAGAGGTAGCCTATACAACATTTGAGTAATTTGAGTGGTCGCTATTAGAGAGATTTCTTTAGGGTTCACATTTGGACTGCCTGTGACCAATGTCACAAAGAAAAGTGTTAGCAATTCCCCATTTCCTTAAACTTGGAAAACGTGAATCGAAGAGAGTGGGATGGCTATGGAGCACATACAACATATTTATTCATGTAAGCCATGGAAGCATAACATACCTGGTCTCAATTTCAGAATCAAGCTTTGAGGTGCGATCTGAACAATGTCTGAGCTATTTTTCTGTCTGCCTACGCTCAGAGGCTTATTCTGAAGTATTTCTACTTGGGAAACAGGGTTTTCCATGAAGGTTAATTGACATCCTTTAGCTAAAAGATTTGCTGGGGTATCACACCTTTCACCAGCTCCAGATGGATGGGTAAAATTCTAAAAAGTAAATAATAAAAAGAAAGAGACAAATGTGCATTTTATTTTAAGTGTTTTTACATGCTTTGTTAGTGTAGCATTTTGTCATCCTAAGTAGATCATATCCCCACATTAATGGAGGCGATTGTAGGTCTGAAGATATAGTTGAGTAACCTGAGAATTTGGTCAGTAAAATTTTGAGCAAAACTGGAGTCTCCTTTAGTGATAATCAATTGAGGTCATCTAACAGGTTTTTTTTTTCCAGAACCCATTTCTTTGAATTTTCTTCAGTATCATAACTGGATCCTTAAAATAGTTGAGTTCTTAGAGTTGACATTTTCCTGTAAATTTGTTTGGTCAGGACAAACTGTTGGTTTGTGGAATCTTAGGACTGTCCAAGCTTTGCATTGTATCTACTCCCAAATCCAAAGAGATTTTCCTATGAGTTCCTAGAGGATCAGACTATAGGATGACTGTCTGTCTGCCACTACACACCAGTTTATTGACTGGTGTGTTACCCTTCCATTACTTCACTGAACATGACCTCTTGGTCACCACAAACTTAGTGGCATATAGTGCTCTACTTCAAACACTCTAAGAGCTTTCTCCAAGGCTTAGAGGTAGGAAGGGAAGTGAGAAGATGACTTAAAGGCCTGCATTTCTGCATAGGATTCAAGGATTCCTCAGCCCTCTTCAGATCTCCCTGAGCAGGGCCCAGAGATGTATTTGCTGGCAGAACTGTGCCCATTCCTGCAGCACCTAGAGCAGAAACATGGAGTCAAGAGATAAGGAGGTCTGGGCAATGACTCAGTGGGTAAGTGCCTTTGCTGTGCAAGCATAAAGACCTGAGTTCAATTTCCAGCACCCGTAAAAATCCAGGGCATGGCTGCTCATGCCTATATCCAAAGCACTGAAGAGGGCAGAGATAGGAGAGTCACTAGAGCTTGCTAGTCATTTATTTTAACCACAGAACAGCATTTCCCAGAAAGAGAGACTCTTTCTAAAGGTAATCAGTCCAGAGAGATAGGAGGACACCCGCCATCCTATGCTGGCCTCTGCTTATATACACGTCTCTGCACACACACAGTGCATACAACACAGACACAGACAGACAGACAGACAGACAGACAGACACACACACACACACACACACACACAGAAAAGTAAAGAAATAAAAGAGATAAAAACCTGTCATAACAGTTTGGGAATGTAGCTCAATAGTAGAGAGCTGCCTAGCATAGGTGAGACCCTGGGTTCAAATCCCAGTACTGCTTTAAAAAATAGAAAGAAACATGTCTTAATGATAGCAAAGGCTACTCTAGCGTTGGCCCTGATCAAAATTGAACTTGAGGCCTTCTGATTCATGCCTAGAGAGACCCAAACCATTGCTCATATCTTTTCCTTATACTTTGGATTCTTAGCAAATCTTACTGTTTATACCAACTAGGAAAGTTCTTCAGAAACTGATATTTGAAAATATAATTTGCTACTTGCCAGTCAGTCTTACGCATATTTGGGGCATGGCAAACTCTACAACTTCCCATGATGGAGCAAAAGTCAAACAATGGCAGCACAAGGCTTCAGAATCCCCCACAGGATGAAGTTCTATCAGAGGTATCCAGAAGAAGAGGTGCTGTGAACCACGGGACCAGTTTTCCGTCTTCCCTAAGCAGGGTCTTCTATCAGTCTCAACCAGTGTTCTAATGGCCACTTCTACTATTAGAATGGCCTCTAAGACAATGATCTGGGTTAAAATCTGACCATCATGTGACCATCAGGTGCTGGCTTCAAGAAACGCTATCACTACTTCCTTAGGAAGTGCTCATACATTAATGAAAAAAAAAAGTATTGGATACAAAGTCCAGACTGGTGTTTTATGTTTCTAGCAGGACACTAATATTCTCATCTTTAGAAAGTCAGTGTCCAAAAAACATGTGGCTTTTTTCTTTGTTGCATATTCTCAATCCTACTTGAGATACATGAAGTCAAAAGAGCCTATTTGCCTTGAATTTTGTTCAGGACTCCACCAGTCAAGGCTGTAATGCTGGTAATGCTGTCCTGCCCCCGTGGGCTGTCTCTACAGATACACACTGAATGTGAAGTTTAGGTTCTAATAGTTACTTGCTTCTTCTGAGCCAGACATCCAAGTTTATTTCCCCTGAGCACGCCACTTGACTCTTGTTGAACTTGGGAATCATAGGTTTGATTTGTGTTTAGAGTCTTAGTAGTGGGTGGGACTTATTTTAAAATCCAGGCAGGCATGGTGGTGCTCGCCTTTAGTCCCAGCACTTGGGAGGCAGAGGTAGGAGGAGCACCATGAGTTTGAGGCCCAGCCTGAGACTACATAGTGAATTCCAGGTCAGCCTGGGCTTGAGTGAGACCCTGCCTCAAAAAACAAACAACAACAACAACAACGAAATCCAGAATCCCTTTCGCTCTCTGTGTTTTACTTAAATAACCCCACAGAAAGGACCATGACCAGAGCTCTCACTAAGGACATTAGCGTGAGTGTAAACAATTTTTAGGAACATGTGCACCTTACCTCCTGGGAACACCAGGCACAGTGAGGTCCTGCGAGCAAGCAGCCTTCACAGCTCTCTGCACCGCTCCCAGCACAGCCTCCTGCTTTGAAACCAGCAAGAGGTAGGGCATTAAGGCACTTCCACTTATCCCATTAAGAGACCCGTGCCTCTTAAATTACTTGACTCAAACAATATCAAAGTTTATTTTAGTCTTCAAAGACTAATCTTCAAAATGATAGCAATATAAAAGTTTATATTTTACACCCACCATGTCAAACATGTATGTGTCTTATAAACCAAACATTTTGTCTTGAAATGTGAAAATATCTAACTGTTCAAAGTACAGTATCATCCTATTAATTCTCTGCATTCAACACCTGCACTTTAATTTCAAAAATTATTGGCATTCATTAAAATGCTTCTTATAAATTTAGCATTTCTGTTTTTGAAATAAATCCTTTTCTCTCTCTCCCTCAAGATTATTACTTCTAAGTGGAAGGCTTTATTGTACAATAAAATGGAAAGGCTTCCAAAGTGACTGTCACAATGGAATTAAGAAGTCCTATTGTGCAGCAATGTCTAATCCTCCTCATTAAAATGCCTGTGCAACCTTTGTATTTATTTACTTTACGTCTAGAACATTCACTGTGGGAACAGTCCAGCGTCTGCCCATAGTCTTAACATGTTGGCTCAGTGGCAAGGGAGCTATCAAACAGATCAAGTAAAAAATGACTTCAGATCTGATTCTGAACCAAATGCCAGTTTGTCAAACCTGCCACGGAAGCATAAGTATCAGAGAACTCAGGTCTTACCTTGGACGTGATCATTCCTTCCTAGAAATAGAAAGAACAGGCAGAGCAGCTCAGTCCCCATTCGGTTCAGTTCTCACTGTGCAGGCAGATTAAAAATGAATTACCTCCAATGTTACCAGACGAAAGCTGAATGTCCCGAAGGTTTCTCTCCTGAAGTGTAAAACTTTAAATAGTACTTACATTGCTTTTGCAAAGAAACTGGAGATGGAAATGAAAAAGCTTTCATTAAGATCGAAATGAAAACAGAGGTTACCTGGACAGGTAAAGAAGAAAAGCTGTGTTTGAAAGCAACCTGAACATGATTTACTTCCTTGTTCTCCTTATAAGGAAGGCAGGTGTACAATCACCAAGAAGGTGGGGAAATTCGTTCAGGAGAATTTTGTGTGTGTTACTTCTATTAGTCATTCTGCATCCTAGAGAAAGTTGATAACTTTAATGAAATACTGATCAGGGAAATGTCAACAAGAAACTGAAACGTGATGGTTTTTCTAATCATTTTCATTTAATGAAAGCAGTAAGAATGTGAAATAAAAACAAGTGTTCAGGTTGAGTATAAAGAAGGTTTAAAACAAATAAGCCAACTAAAAATACCTGTGATTTTTGTATTCCATAGTAGATCCTCTGCAGAGACTTGAAATGAACTCTGAAAAATACAAACATGATTTTACAGTCAAATTAGAAGTTAGGTGAGGGAATGCAAACACTGTTTCCTTGTGTTTCAAATTAGATAAGAGATTTTTTTCCGCAATCATAAACTCATATTTAAAAACATATTAGAAATAAATCTAATATATGAAGACCAATGAGATTAAGTAAGATAGTGTCAAAACAACAGCACTACGGTGGGAACAGAAATGACAGTGATGACAATCGTGAAACCCTCTTTCTAACTAACATACTCTTCTAAGAATGGGGCTTGCTCAGAGCATTTGCCTGGCATAATGAAGACCCCTGGTATCTTTTCTTGCACCTGAACTGCAAAACAAAGGGGAAAAAAGAACCCTAAAATCCAAAACATGAAAAAATAATAAAGTCAGAAGTAAAATTCAAGGTAGCAAATGGATCTAACATACCCATCTGGTTTGTAGCTTACAACTTGGCACATGGGAGGTATTTATCTGTTAAATAAAAAAGTGGTACCTCAAAAATACATACAATCTACGACTAAATGCACATGGCTGTTCATACCTCCTCCACCCTCCCCCCCAACATATTCAGGAAGGTGTTTTGGGATTGAAGAAACTCTGAGCAGCCAAGAATCCAATACTCACATTTCCAACTATCCGACCTTAGATAGGCTCCTTTGTGACTGGGTCGTGTCCTAGGAGATTATCTTCTAGAAGTATGTTTCTAGCAAGCACGTGAAACCTGTAACAGGAGAAATACAAATTATAGACTGCTTAGATTTTTCCAGAAGCCCAAGTTCAATTTTGAATTCTATCATATGCAAAACCTGGGAGAACAAAGCGAGACTCTTGCAGTAACAATCCAGATTACAGAGTTGAAAGATGAGCCTGGGGGAGACAAATGCAGCTATATGGGATCAGTGACTGAGCTGTAATAAGAGTGATTGAGCCATGAATATGCAATACCCCTGATATGGCTTCCATTTTGAAAATCAGTATTAGCTGTCATTTATTCATTCAGCCAGCACAGATTTAAAAAAAATATTTTTTATTTATCTATTTGCAAGCAGAAAGAGATAGAAGAGAGACAGAAAGAATGGGTGCACCAGGGTCTCTCACAGCTAGAAACAGACTCCAAATGCATGCATGGAATTTTGAACATTGACTTTGTGCTAAATATATTATTTAAAAATATATTTTAAGTGATACCTCAGAATTGTATATAGTCACAGGATACAGTGTGACATAATAGTTCATATGTGTGACATAAAAGTTCATATTTGTAACATGTAATGATCAGGTCAGTGTCATTGGTATATCTATGAATCAGAAACATATCATTTCTTTGTGTTGGAAGGATTTAATATTCTTTCTGCTGGCTTTTTTTTTTTTAGATATCCAATGACTTACTATTAAGCATAGTTGTCCGGCTGTGTTTTGTAACATTATCCATTATTTCGTCTAATAAATTACATTCTATACCCACTAGCCATCCTCTCATCATCTCTTCCTGTCACTCTTTCCAGAGTCTCAGCCATTATTTTGTGCTCAATTTCTTTGAGATCAGCTTTTTGCCTCGCACATATAAATCAGCACATGTAGTATGCGTCTTTCTCTGTCTGCCTTATTCTGCTTCACATAACTTCAAATTCTACTTAAATGGCTGCAAAGGCAGACTTTCATTCTTGTTATGGCTGAATAATATTCCATTGTGTATATACCCATTTTCTTTACTCATTTACGCATTGATAGACACCTAGGTTCATTCCCTACCTTGAATAAGGAGAACAGTGCTGCAATACAAATGCAAGTACAGATATCTGCTTAACATAAGGATTTCATTTTCTCTGTCCCAGGAGTAGGGCAGTGGAATCTAGGGTAGTTGTCATTTTTGAGGGAACTCTGTACTGGTTTCCATAATGCAGATATCATTCTTGAAGCAAAGGCTATGTCAGTTAAAAAAAAATCAAATTTTTGAGGACTAGAGAGATGACTCAGCAGTTATGGTATTTGCCTGCAAAGCCTAAGGACGAGTTTGATTTCCCCAGTACCCATGTAAAGCCAGATGTCTATGGAGTTTGTTTGCAGTGACAGGGGGCCCTGACATGTCTATTCTCTCTTTCTCTATATCTGCCTCTCTCTCTCTTTCTCTCTCTCTCATAAATAAATAAATATTTTAAAAAGTCAAGTTTTTGACTCATGAATATACTCAAGGCTGGAATGCAGTGAGGGAAGAGACTCAAAATCAAGCAGGGATCAGGGCTATGAACAATAAGAAAGTTGGGTAAAAGGACAGAGGTACAGAGGGGACATACTTTCTTATTTAGGATAGTCAAGGAGTGTTTTTCTGATGCTAGATTACTTGGGTGGCACAGAAAATTGCCAAGACCTTAGACAGCCCTACAAGACGTATTTATAAGGATGACTGGAATATAAGAAGGGAGAGGGGATATGATCATGCCTGGAGACAGAGGTCAAATCATATGTAACTTTGACCTTGAGTTTGATTTCAAACAGGTCATTGAAACATTGAGGTCAGAGGAATGAGATTTATTTAATTTCCATGTAAAGGAGCCCCTCTGGATGTTGTGCAAGTTTGAATGCGTGCCAGCAGGAGGGCAGGCAAATGGGTCAGAGTGTCCATGGCTAATGTTGAGGTCAGAGACAGTGACAGCGGGGACTAGCATGTTGCTGATGAAGGAGAGACAGGTGAAATGGACTGTGCTCATGTGGATATGGAAGAAAGAGAGTCACATCGTCCGAGCCACTGAGTGATGGTGCTCTCCACTGGGCGTTTAGCATTGAGGAGAGGACAGCTTTCACACAGAGGATGAGTATCGAGAGCCTTGCAAGTCTGAGATCCCAGAGTAACCAAGTGAAGAAGCCATATAGGCAGCTGGGTATGAAAGTCTGGAGATGAGTCAAAGTGCAATCAGACATCAGCATAGACCGGAAGCTGTAAGTGTGATGATATTCAAAGACAGAGTTTGAATGAGATCCCCTAAAGAAGTGAACTTGGATGGGGAAGAACCCTGAGGACTGAGGCCAGGGGCTGCCAAGATCTAGATTAGGGGGAGAGAAGCATCCAGGAAAGGAAGCTGCCATCTAATGAACAGTCCATCTTGCCAATAAAGAAATCTGTCTTTGTTGGAAGACAGTTCTCCAAGTTATCTCTCTTGTTTCCACATGAGATTTCCACACCTTCTGCAAACAGAGGCAATGATTGTCTTTGTTCAGGGCTACATGAACATTTATAAAGTGAGCCACCTTTGAAGGCAGAGACAGTGTCTCTCTTTAAGGCCAGTGGAAAATTGCTTCTAGCTTTGAAAGCCAGAGAGCATGATTTTCTCTGGATTAACAAATAGAAGTGCTTACCTTGGAAAACCAGACAGTGTCAGCCTTCAGCAAGAAGAGCAGGCCTGCTTACTGTTCATGATAAAAGGCTCGATCAGTTCCCTAAACTTGGGCTGTCTGTTTGGAAACGAACCCACTCCATCTGCAGCTATCTCTTCTCTTCCCTTTTGTATGATCTGGGGATTTGGGTTGGAAGATAGGAGAAAGACAGTGATAAGACTTTGGCCACTGCTATTTCTGTGAATGATAGAGTCCACTATCTCTGACCCGGGATCCTGGGTCTCAGTCAATGTCCAGGGATCTGTGACAAGCTAATGTATTGGCTTGCATGTAAATGGAAACCTCAGAGGCCCTTCAGCCCTTTGTAGTCCTTGACAATCTCCTCCTCAAAGCCTACCTCTTTTGTCAGACTGATCATGTCACTTTCAAGCATCGCTTTGGAAGAAAACAGGCATCCCACAAGACTGCTTCTAGGTGCCTTGGACTGTCCAGTGCTTCCTGACTCTGGAGGTTTCCAAGGCACCCACAAAACTCCCTAGCTGGCACCTTCATTCCCTATGGATGAGCTGGCATCACAGATATCTAGATACTTCTTGGGGATTCTAGCTCTTCTTCCTGTAAGATTGTTGGATTCGCTCTTAGTCTGTTGTGGTTACGAGAACTCCAGGGACTGTTCTTGCCAGTGGAATGTGAGTGAGAATGCCCTCTACTTTTCCATGCCCTCTGCCAACTGGGTGCAGGAGGAACAAGGTCCGGGGAGAAGTCCAAAGACCTAATTTGACCTAGGAAATTGAATACCTGTGAAATTGACTTTGACTTCTAAATTGAGTACTTTGTACTATCTCATCTAAATAACTTCTATCCTGGTCCTAAAAATCATAATTAGGCTGGTATATGTTTTGTGTGTCTGCAATCGCAGCCCATCTGAGGCTGTCCTTTCCTTCCATCCCTGAGAACATATGCGCATGCCTGGAAGCCCCTGTTTCCCTCTCCCTCTGCCCATGTGACCAGCTCAGCTCACTTTCCTGTTTCTAGCACACATAGTAGTTTCTTCAGGAAGAATCTTTGCGTCTCTCCAGTCCTCCCATCCTGTGGACATCCAGGAGAGCCCTTTTCTCTGCTTGCAGTTCTCTGAACGCTGACCTCTCTCCCTCACTTGACTGTGAGCTCTTTGAAGTCATTCATTTACTCACTAAGCTTTCATTGAATTCTTCCTGTGCAATAAGGAGGGACCATGTCCTGGTCAATCTTTCTGTCCCCAGCCTTTAACACAGTACACAACACTTTCTAAACAGTCAGCTATATTTGTGGGGCAGATGGCTGGTGTTTATGCTGTCATTGTCTAGAATTTCACCTGTGACAGAGCAATTACTCAGCGAACAGTGAGTAAACAGATGAGTAAATGAATCAGGAGTTGAGAAAGGACAGGACACAATCCTGCTTGGATTGTGAGGACAGCTGTCACAAGGCTTACAGTGCAGGGTAGAGAAAAGGAAGGGAGGAATTGAAGAGAAAATGTGGAGTAGAATAAGCGTGCAAGAAAATATGCTTCCATGTCTCCCTCGTTGGCCCTGATCTGTTTGTACCAAGCGGCAAGGCTCGTCATTCGTAAAGAAAGATGGAGTGTGCAGTGCCCTGTGAGCAGCCAACACTTAGTCCTGAAGGAAACTGTCCTCAGTCAAGCTGATTATTTCTTTTGTTTTGACATGTAATGACCTCGATTATTCATAGAGGACATTTTCTAAGACCCTAGTGGACCCTGAACCATGCAGAGTACCAAACCCTACGAATACTGGTTTTTCCAGTGTATATGTGCATAAATTTAACACCTTTTCTATCTTAATTAAGTACTATCGAACACTGCGGCTGTAATTTTCCCAGTATGGGTGTGACAGTAAAACCCAGCACAGATTTCTTTTTCCTTTTTTCACAGTTTCACAGATGGGTTGGTTATTACCATACATCTTAGCATTCTGGGGATAACGTATTTTTGCATCCTTGAGAATTTTCACCATCTACTTCAGGAAGCTATTTATGGCTTCTCTTTGGCATATCCAAATCCAAGTATCACTATCCATATTCCTAGAGGTCACTTTTAAGTAACATAAGGATTTCTTGAATATAAGAACTGTACTACCATGGCGTTGATAACTGATCTGGTAATTGAAAGGATCGTCACCAACGTGAGAGTAACATATACAGTCCTGATACATTGGACAAAGGATGATTCATGTCCTGGGTGGGAGGAACAAGACTGGAAAGTAACTGATTGTGCTATTTTGAATGTTATACAACTTAAAATTTATGAATTTTGATTTTGATTATTTCTGGGTGGGGTGTTTTTCACTTAATATTTTAAAATTATCATTGACTGCACATAACTGAAGCTTCAGAAAGCCAAACTCTAGGTGAGCATTCAGGGAAAATACTACATATGGAAGTTAAATAGGGAAATGCATTTGGAAAGTAAGGAGTTTTGTAATGGGAGGTGAAATTGGCCAGAGGGAGAGAGGGAAGAGATTGGAGAGAGAGAGAGAGAGAGAGAGAGAGAGAGAGAGAGCACCTGATCACGCAGACTAGAGGAAGGACTGTGATGCGTCAGGAGCAAGTCAGCACTGGAAGGGAACAGCAGCTATGTAGGAGCAGAAGTCCAAGCAGGGCGGAGACCGCGCATGGGAATGAGGTGGTGAAGTGAGCGGATCCGCAATATAATCAGCAGAGAAGGGCGCTGCCCACATGAACTGAAAACTGAGCCTGATAACTCACTCTACTGGGGAAGGAACACAAGTTAGGCCAAGGGGCTCCTGTATCTGAAATGGCCCTCCAGTTGGATCTCAGAGAGCAGCTCTTTCTGGATTCCCCCACACTGACTCTTTTAGAGCTAAGTGTCCTCTTGTGGCAAATTCCTGCTTCTTGTGATTGAGAGAATCTTCAAGTTCTTTACAATCGAAGATCCTGCCATACTCTCAGCATTTTCCCACAGGTGGGTGAGTCTTTAGGATAGAACCTCACCATCCCATTTGGTCAGGGCCCAGCCTGGAGGCTCTGACTCCCTTGGGGAGGGTTCTGACTCTTTTCAAGGGATCTGAGCTGAGGGGCAGGTAGAGCGGAATCCATGACATGGGACTCAGGAGGGCAGACCCTCTGCTTCTTATCCTCAGCTGGTTTTCACTCTGAGGTTGCGAATGAATTATCCTCAGCTGTCCCTGACTTTGGAAGACACATGTCCAGTTTGACTCGGTGCATTTTGCTTGGTTCTCTCCTGGACACAGCCATTTATCCACACTGAGGAATGGCAGTCTAGGGCCCACCTGGGCCTGCCCGAGAGGTTTGGAAAACACTCTGGGAGAGAAAACGTTAGTTAGCTTGGCTGGGGACCAAATGAAGCCTAGAGGCCTCAGTAAAGTCTTATGCTTGTGCTTATTCAAGGCCCAGTGACAAGTCTTCTCTGTGGGTGTCCTTCTGTAAAATGAGATAGGCAGAAGCTAAAAGACAGTTCAGTAAAAGTGTTGACTTTGAGTCTGTCTCTGACCCAACTCTGGGGTGATGTCTTGCACAGTGGTTGTTTGCAGAATTCTATGGTTGACTTGGAACCATTCTACGGTGTCACATGGAAGCAAGGAGCCAAGAAGTGGAAACTTTTGACTTACATTTCAAAACCTTCAGGAAAATTCCTTTAAAGGATGGATAACAAATTTCTGCCCTCCAAGTGCAGAAAGTCTGCAATGTACTAAGTGCTAGAGCAACAGAGAAATGTCTGTAGCAAAGGTTTATATCCTAGGCAAGAGTTTCTTTTTTTTACTGTGATAAAACACACACAGTGAACATTCGCATTGTAAACATTTCTCTGTGTATAATTCAGTGGCATTAAGTACATTTCATATGTCGTGTAATCCTTCCTACGATCCGTCTCAAAAACGTGTTTTATTAATAACTGCCTTTCTTGCTCCCTCACCTGTTGGTAATCACCTTCTGTTTTCCATCTCTAAATTGAACTCTACAAGACGTGCGTGTGGAATGACGTGGTATGTGTCCCTCTGTGATTGCCTGACTTCACTCAGCAGAATTCCTTCAGCTTCATCCATGTTGCGGTAGCATGTTTCAGAGTTTCGGTTCTTTTTACGGGTGGACTATCTATCTTCTGTTGTGTGGATGCTCCACATTTGCGCATCTACCTAGTTAGCTGGTGGGGGCTGTTTAGGCTACCATTTGTCTGTTGTGAAAAGTGATGTCTGAACACTAGTGCGCTATAGATCTGTTTGAGTCTAGAGTACTTTGTAAAACACTCACAATGGTCCTGTGAGAGGAAGTTGGGTGCAATGGGAAGACTTTGGGTGGGCATGTGGACAGACGGGGTTCACACTGAAACCCTGCCAAGTCCCGCTGTCAATCTGTGGGAATGGTAATTATCTCTCAGCATTTTCGTTTCCAGATTGTGAAATAATGATAATGTCCACCTTTCAGGATCCTGGGGAAGATTTAATTATACCACCTTGGGATGGATCCAGATTTCTGTGGGGCCTGAGATTACATGATTTGAAGGAGCCTCTTTAAGAAAAGGAATGCAACATTGGAAATAAATGAGATGTGAAAGTATATGTTTATTACAAGTAATGAGAAAAAATGACAAGATACTACAGGCTTGGAGATTCTGGTCTTTTTTTTTATTTTGTAAACATCTCCTTGGGCAATTCTTATGTAGAAATTCTTATGTAGAAATGTTTCCTGATGGCAACTGGCTTCCCATTCCCACTCCCAGGTACCTGTGAAAGCTGAGGCCTGGGCTGAAGCATCCTCTCTTTCATGGTAAACCTTCCTGCGCGTCACTTAGGATTGGTGGGTATTATAGCTAGTGTTATTAACACTTACCAAGTACCAGGATGAACTTTTATTATTATTGATTGACTTCATCCCCACAAAGCCTCTAGAAAGACTATTTGACTCCCATTTGCCAGACAAAGAGGCTGAAACCTAGGGAAATTACACCACTTACCCATAATCCCTCTGCTGCTCAGGGGACAGGGACTTGGAGACAGGCAGCTGCCCTCTGGGAGCTCAGAATCACTGTGAAAACTAAACTGCCTCTTGTAGGTAACAATGTCCACAGAATCACAAAATAGAATCCTGAAAAACGTTGTCACCAAGCGAGGAAATTCTGCAAGGAAGTTTTAACAATATGTCTGTGCGTCTCTAGACCCGTCCTTCTTGCTTCTGCTCTCTGTCTGTCTCTTCTTCCTTCTGTGGCCCGTTGAGCACCAAAAATGAGACAACAATGTGATGCTGGATTGTACAGTCCTTTCTTATTTCTTCTGTGTTTGAAGTCTAGTTCAAATCACTTAAACAAAATGAATGGTGTTGGTCAGCATCCAGGCCTGGCACTGAGTACAGGAGAGGCAGCCATGGGTATTCCTGTGGCCAGACATGACTCAGCCCCCCTTCTTCCCTCTCCCTCCTGCCCTCGCCAGAGCTAGAGGAAGCCCCCCACCCGGTGCAGGAGCTTCACTCAACCAGACCCCACTTCAGGGGCATGCAGTTATTTTTGAAGCCTAAGCTCTTTTTGTCTTTTCACTTGTGAAATAAACCCCAAAATGAGATTTTTCCAGAAAATACCAATGAGTATGAATTTATTAGGACTTGTCTCTGAGCAGACTCTTTTTATGCCCATCCCCCCTTTTTTCTATTTATAAAGCAAACAAATGGTCTGCCATGGCAAGAAGTCCATGTGAACAGACATGGATTGCCAGGTGATTCATTCACAGCACGCAAACATGGTAAGTGTTGCTTTCCTGTTCATTTTTAAAAGATCAGTCAAGTAATTGAACCAAGAGTCAGGACACCTTGATTTTGAGCAAATTTTTTTTCTGATGTGAACTATTTATTATTTTGGGATCTTCAGTGGGCCAAGGTATTGCTAGTAAAAATGGTTTCTCTCTCTCATTCATTCATTCATTCATTCATCCATAACTATCTATTGAGAACACCATACATGACAGATAATGTCCTAGGAATATAGTGTTGATTAAAGCTGACAAGACCTCTGCCTCTTGGAGCTTACAGTTTGCTGGGAGAGACAGACAATACATATGAAAACAAAGATGACAGAAGGTGACAAATGCTAAGAAAAATAAGCACTGATAAGCCAGATGGGATGGAGAGAAATGACTCTCCCTGCTAAGGCGTCATTTAGGCAGAACCCTGGGAGCTGAGAGGCATCCCTCCAAGGCTGCCAAGGGCACTAGGTGCCGTGAGTGGCCAGTCAATGGAGGAGAAGACAAGGAGACTGGCGGGGGGCACAGGCAGGACATGCATTTGTCTTTTGCTTGAGAAGCAGAGCTTTCATGAAGTTTCTGTTGGTCACAATGTTTCTGTTTGGAAGGTAAAGCAGAAATAGGAGAAAAGTAGCTTTTGTGTGCTGTCATAGCCACACGCTGCTGAGATGAATCTTCAAACCAGGCATAATTTGGGGGAGGAAAGTATTTATTGAAACTACAAATTGAGGGGAAGTTCCATAACAGTGAAGGAGGCTGGCCCTCTTTCACAGGTCCCAGCAGAGAGAGAAAACCATCACTAATACCATACACACAGAACAGCAAACAGGCAGGAGGGCCAAGGAGAGAATCTCTTTCCCTTTATGTAGCCTTAGGGTGGCGTCTTACAACCCTTCCCCAGATTTAATGGCTTCCTGAGTCTCTGGAATTTCCTTCCTGCACTTCCCACACAGGAAAGGATGTTTACTTCCAGCTTCTTTGAGCTTCTTTACATCCTGCCCCTTGCTGAGAGGCTGCCTTCCTGTAAACATCCCCAGAGACCCAACCAAGATAATTAAAAAGATCCAAGTTGACAACAAAACCTAACCATCACATGTGGTGAGTGAGTGAGTCAGGAACGAGGCCCAAGGACAAGGAGATGGACCCCTGCCTGCTCTGGCTAAACTAGAACTTGGAGCCTGGCTCAGCCTCATCCATGATGGCTATGAGCAACCCCTCAGCCTCTATGGCCTCTACTTCTTCCGCAGCCAGCACACCTGGGTAGGCAGATACCTCCTTGGTCAGTCCACGAACCAAACAGGCCTCTACCTTACTTGAGTCTGATGACAAAACCCACCTAATTAACTATAAAGGGCTTGTGGCGTGCATAACTACTCTCTTGGCTACTCATTCTCCTGGCGTCTGAAGCTCTTGGTCCCTGCTTTGTAAGCTCCTTTCCTTTCTCAGCCTGGCCGGGAAGAAGAAAGATCTCTCATTTGCCTGGCTATTTCTCTGCTTGCTTCTAACATGTATTTTGCTCTCAGGTGCTTGCTCACTCCGTGACATGTATGATTTACCTCTAAACTCTGGGTCTGCCACCGAGAGTATAATAACACTCTAGAGTGTATGCTCTTGGCGCCAGACTCCTCAGTCCTGCTCTGGTGCTCTGTCTCTGCTACATGTCCAAATTTGCTTTAAGCCCCCAGTCTTTCCTGACCCGTATGTGAGTGTGAAGGTGAGGGGTTTATGGTCTCATGATTCCATTCCCACGTCTGTGCAGGTGTTTCTTTTAAATCTTTTCACGTGGGCCCTTGGGTCCTAACTTCCATGTGTGTGTATTTCAGAGGGGCTATTTTTTTTTCTGGGATATTTTCTATGTTCAGGAGATTTTTCCACTTCTCCTCCCCCTTTTCTGTTGGGCAAGGTGGGTAAGGAGGGGAATTCCCTTCTAGCCTGAGTCTCTCTAGGACTTCTTCTGGATACCAATTCTTCCTAAATAAAGCTCATAATTAATAATTTACCCTTCTCAGAGTCTGTTTCCACCATTCTTTGTTAAAATAGACAAGAACTTAAAAGTTGGGGTTCTCAGGCTAAGGGGACTCCTGCACCCCCAAATCCCATAACAAATGGACTGCTCTGGCTAAACAGCATGGATAGAAGCCACAAAGCTCACCGGAAGCTACTTCAGCTGTTGAAGCCAGAGATGGTAAATGCTTGGCATATAACGGAAGCGGGGGCAGTAATGGAAAGTCACTGGATTCTGGATTCACTTCCAAGAAGACAAGCCACATGGGTGGATTGCTCACGGGATGGGAGAGAAGTGAAGGGACTAAAGCTAACTGCAAGAATGATGAAGTCCCTACCCGATCACCCCACCAGCTCTGACGTCAGAAAGACTGGCATACCTGCCAATGATCAGAGTGATACACTCTAATGACCTTGGAGTTGGGAGAAGCTGTGAAAGGTATTGTGGGGCTGAACCACAGGGTCTGAACTTTGCAGACAAGTGCTCTGTGATCAGATGGTTTACATACTGTATAATCCAGTATGAACTCCTTTGGTGCAATGAAAGTCAGGCTAGCAGGCATCTTCTATTCTGGAATTTCTGGAATTCCCCATGACTTTGCACCTGATGAACAACAACAAAAACAACCTGGAAAATTCCTGTGTTCCTGTGGTCTAATGGCTGTACTGGTATGACAAAATAGTCTCCCCAATAGATACATATCAGTAGCTGTCTCATCTGTTTATCTAACCATCCATCCATCTACACAAACACATGTATGTATGTATATATGTATGTATATTGCTGTATATTTTCATATGTGTGTGTTTAGTATAAATGCTAAACATTATATAAATATAAATATAAATATAAATATAAATATAAATATAAATATAAATATAAATATAAATATAAATATGTATTCCTCACTGTAATAAAGCAACTGAGATGGGTACATTTTATTTTAAAGGATTTCAAATTTATTTTCCCTTAATGATATAACTTCTACAGCTGGAACACCATGGGAGGTTGTAATTCTTTAAATAGCTGGAGGAGTGGTGACCAGTGATCAAGGGGCATCTTTTGGGAATTTCTTACTTTTAGAGGTCGTTTTGTGACTCTCCTGATGGTTTCTGATGCTCAGTCACTGGACCCTGCCTCGAAGTCTGCACAAAAGCACAGAAAAGATTGAGCATAGTGCAAATATCCTCATCACCTCACAGGCTAAGCAAGGAATTATTTTAACAAGTTAATCAAAATGTCATCAAGCTGGTGATGTCTCAAGAGCTGGAAGAGAAGAGGCAAGAAAAGCGTTTGAACGCAAATATAGGTGGCACCTAAAAAAAAGATGGCACATGGGGTTTTAAACAGTAGAACAGAGGTAGCTCAATAGTAGTTCAACGTTAATGTAAGAAAGTGATTATATTTTTGAGACATAATCCTGCTATGTAGTCCAGGCTCATCTCAGACTTAGATGCCCTGCCTTAGCCTCCTGAGAGCTGAGATTACAGGAGTATGTCACCATGCCCAACAATAATTCTTTTATACCAAAAAGCTAGTGAAAAGTTTTAAAGTTCCAACCAGAACACAAACAAGAAAGTTATTTTTGTATTTACTTTTTTTAAAATAAACTTATTGTTAAGAATTAAATACCTTGTACATATCTTGTGGTGGCAATTGCTGTTAATTGCAAATATTTGGAAGGTTTGTATGCTAGGGGCCAACATTTCTTCTTTGTAATAAACTTAAGTTATTTGGGGTATCTGCTCAATAAGGCCCAATTGTATGGAAAATGTAGTTGTCACCCTTGGCCTTGGTGGGTTATGGGATCTTTGATATACAGCATTGTTCGGTCCTGAAGTAACGTGGAGTCTTAGACAATCAATGATCAGGAGGGTGGGATTTTAATGTTAACTGACAAGATGATTTATTTTTATGTATGGGCCTGGTTTCCTAAACTGTGTTCTAAAGAAAGCTGTTAATCCTCACCCTGATAATGAAATGTTCTATAGTTTATTTAATATAGCCTATTAAATCCCCCATCAGAAATTCATGGTATTCATTAATCTAGTAAACACTTCAAGAGGCTCCATGGGGAAGAAAATTACTAATCTTTGTTTAACAGTTAAATAAAAACCTATTTTCCTAGGCAAAGCCTTGTCTTATGTCTTATTGGCTTCCCTGGATCTCTTTCCATCCCATACAGTTTTAGGCTTGCCAGAGGAGAGAATGAACACAGAAATAGTTGGATATCTTACCTTGCTTACTGCCAAGGAAAACTTGGAATAAAAAGGAAGCTGTCTCATGGTGGCTAGAGTTCATAAGAAAATCTGCTTCTGCCTTTTGAATTCAAAGAATTTTCAAACGGGCATCCTGAGGGAAATTCTCTAGCAAAAGTAGAAAGGGAAAGCCCATTATGGTGCTGGTTCAGGTGTAACCCCTGGTGTAGAGATGTCTCATTATCAATTTCTAGACTCAGAGCCAAGTCTTGACCTGACTCCTGAAAAATGCCAGAAACTACAGCTTTTGTGTGAATGGTCTGCGCTGGGTTCCTTTGTGAAAGAGATCCCAGGTTTGGATATTCATTGCCTGCCTTCACTGTTCCTGTCTCTGGGCAGAGAATCCCAGCTGTTGGTCATGTCTACCACTGGTCTGATCCTTTCCCAAGCTCTCCTCTCTCTCTCTCTGTCAGTCCATCTACTCATCTGACTTGCAGAAGGACTAGAAGAGAAATTCTCTTAAGGACACTACATTGTCTTTGTGGAGTAGAAAACATCTGTCAGATGCAGCAGAAAGTGTGTACAGAGACAGGGCAACATGGGCTTGTGATTATTCCCATTGCTGCTGTGACACAACGTGATAACAGCCCATTGCATCTGGATCTTTCCTCTCTCCCCTCCCTTCTTCTCCCCTCCCTCCCCCCCTCTCCTCTCTCCTCTCTTTTTTCTCTCTCCTCTCCTCTCCCCTCCCCTCTCCTCCCCTCTCCTCTCTCTCCTCTCTTCTTTCTTCTCTCTCTTCTCCTCTCCCCTCCCTCCCCTTCTCTCCCCTCTCCTTTTTTCCCTTCCCCTCTCCTCCCCTCCCCTCCCCTTCTCTTCCTTCTCCTCTTCCCTCCTCTCCCCTCTCCTCTCCTCTCTTCTTCTGTCCTCTCTTTTCCTCTCCTCTCTTCTCTTTTCTCATCTCTTCTTCTATTCTTTCCTCTTCTCCTCCCTCTCCTCCTCCTCCTCTTCTCCTCTCTCTCTCCTTCCATTCCTCTCTCAAACACCTCTCTCTTTGGCATGTGTGTGGTGAAGGTGTGCATGCATGTTCATATGTGTGTGGGTGCACATGTACATATGCACAGAGAGGCCAGAGGTGGACATCTGGTGTCTTCTCTTGCTCTCCATATTACTTTTGAGCCAGGGTCTTTCACTTCTCTCACTGATCCAGGAGCGAGACAAGCTAGGCAGCAAGCTCCTGCCTCTGCCTTTCCAGTGCTGGCATTACAGGATGGCACCACAGTGCCTGGCATTTTACATTGGTACTGGGGATTGAACTGAGGGCAATGTGGGGCAGGCATTTTGCCAATTAAGTCATCTCCACAGCCCCTGGATCTCATCTCCTGACACATTCATTCCCATAGAAGAACCTTCACTTCTTATCATTACCAGGTTATTGTTTTTATTAATTTTTAAATTAACATCAAAGTAATGGGTTTCAGTATGGCATTTTCAAACAGCAACGAGCAGGTTTATCAAAGATATTATTCTTTTATTGTTGTGGGAATCTAAGTGAATCTATAGGAAATGTGTCATTTGTCTAGCTTATTGGATGTCAAAATAGTAAAGAAAGGATCACTGCAATCCATTCTGTTTAGTTTTCTAAGATAGAGTAAAAGGTGATGTCAGGTTTTTTTTTTAATTGAATTCAGTAGCATATAGGTGTAAAAAAAGTAAGAAAGCTGGATGTAAAAAATATGGAAGACATATTCAAAAGTGTATTCACAACTTGCAAGTTTCAAGTTATTTCATTTTTCTCTAAAACACAAGCTGAGCTAGGCCAGGCATGGTGGCTCACACCTGCCAGCACTCAGGAGGCCAAGGAAGGAGGATCATTGTGAGTTTGAGACCAGCCTGGGCTACAGAGTGAGTTCCAGATAACCTGGGCTACAGTGAGACCTTGCCTCAAAATAAAAATAAGCTACGCTAGATCTGGGTCATTGGAATTGTATGTAAGTGGTAAGATGATAGAAACCAATTTGAAATGATCTAAAGCTCAAGAAGCACTGAGGTAATTGACTTAGCTTCCCTTAGCTTTGGAATGAGGCAAATTTATAGTCATTTCTCTCTTTTTTAATGAAGTTAGCTTATCTTCATGGAATATTGCAAAAGCAAATTCAGGGCTGGGGAGGTGGTGTTTAAAGCATCTTGCTTACAAACCTGTTGGCCCAAGTTCAATTCCCTGACACCCACCTGAAGCCAGATGAGCAAAGTGGGCATTTATCTGGAGTTTGTTTACAGAGGCAAAAGGCCCTGGTGTGATCTCTCTCTCTTTCTCCTTGCATATTCACATATAAATTTTTTTTAAAAAGCAAATTCTTTGGTCCTAATAATAACCGTACAAGGACATATGTTTTGGATTAGCCATCATTCAACTCACTATAGATATTAATGATGCACACAGGGGTCTTGGGAGGATTAAATGAGCTACAGTTACATGAAATGCCTGCGTGGTAGATATGTTTTTATAATTATAAGTTAATGGTGGCTCTTACAGCATTGATTCACATGGAATTCCCCCATTACTCAGACTCAATTGGCCACCTCACTGCATCTTCTGTTTAGTATGGTATAGGTGTTACAATTAATAAATCAATACTCATACATTAATATTCTCTAAAGTTTATACTTCTTTCAGATTTCCTTATTCTTGCCTTTTTTTAAACTTAAGAATCCTTCTAGGATGTACATGTGTCAAGTCTCCTAGGTCTTTCCTGAATCCTTCACATTTTTTCAGAAGAGCAAACGAGACACACTGGAAGGTTAGCTAGCAGCCTCACAGTTACTAGGTCGAACAGCTAGCCTCAAATCCAAACAGTCTCAGTGTAGCCATATGGTTAGCCTTTGTACTTGTTACTTTAATGGTCCTCTTTCATTTTGAGATACTTAAGGTATTTGCCAGTCCTGGCAAGCGAGTGGCAGAGTAGTATATGTGGCCAGGCTCACATGGGCAGTTTACAACAGAGCAAGAGGTCCTAGGGAGATGCTGGGGACAGCATGAGAGCTCAGCAGTAGAAGTTGATTCTTCTACATAAATTAGGCCAGAGAGCAGGCTGCCTGCAGAGTTGGCCTCTCCCAGAGTCTCTGCATGGTTTTACCTCTCCCCCAGCTTCTGATGATTGCCAACTATCCAAGGCATTCCTGGACTTGTAGATACATCACCCAGATGCCTTGTCTTCACATGGCCTTGCCCTCCAGTGACTGCCTTCTGTCTATCTTCTCTTCTTATAAAGACACTTAACACTGAGTTTAGTGTTCACCCAAAAATTCCAGGATGATTTTTAACTTAGTCATCTCTTCAAAGACTGTTTTCCAAATCAAATCCCATGAACGTGGACATAGGTTTTGGAGGTAGCCATCATTCAACTCAGTGTAGAGATTAATGATGCACACAGGGGTCTTGGGATGATTAAATAAGATAGAGTTACATAAAATGCCTGTGTGGTAGGCATGTTTTTATAATAATAAGTTATGCCCGTCAAAAAGTCTCCGAAGTATATATGTATTTTCCCCTTTGAGCAAGTCTGCTCTCACTCTTGGTTAGAGAACCTGCTTTTTACAGGTGGCGCCGAATGCCAGGGAGACTCAAGACCCATGGGAATGACAAGAAGATAAAGCTGAGTGCCTAGCACAAGAGCAGCCATCTCTATGACCCCATCAGGGCCCAGGAAACATTAGAGAGGAAGAGGTGGGCGACACATGAGTGTTGCTCTTGCTGCTCACCTGAGAACCTTTTCCAGGGAGATGGTGGCAGACACTGAGGAGACTCAAAACTCACCGAAACAGAAAAGAAAAGGTTGCTGGGTTGGAGAGATGGCTCAGCGGATAAGGCACTTGCCTTTGGTGCCTAAGGCCCTGGGTTCAATTCCCCAGGACTCACATAAGCCAGACCCACAAGGTGGTGGCCCTGGTGTTCTCTCTCTCTCTCTCTCTCTCTCTCTCTCTCTCTCTCTCTCTCTCTCTCTCTCTCTCGTCTCCTTGAAAAAAAAAAAAAAAATTTAAAAAAAAAAAAAAAAAGAAAAGAAAAGGTTGCAGAGAGCTCAACATTAAAGGAGACTTCCAACATGCCCTTCAAGGCTCAGGCAACATTGCAGAAGAGGAGGTGGAAAGAATGCAAGACCCACAGGGTGGGAAGATCTAGACTCTGTGGCATTGTCCTCTCTACAGGAAATGACTGGTGCAACCGTGACCCTACAGTGACTGCCGATAGGTACCCCACTGAAGAGGGGTCTCAGGAGCACGGGGGTGAGGGAGAGGGTACATGAGGAACATGTGATGGGAGTATGGCCAGTTTGCAATATGATTACATATTAAAGTTCTCAATATACTTTTCATAAAACAATTGTTTTGTTACTACCTTTTTGCACAGTATGTTTTTGCAAGACAAAACTGATAGGATTGAGTGAATATCCCAAAGAAATAACTTCATTCATCCCTATCTAGTTTATAGATGGCTACTATTAACCTTATAACTGCTTTACATTTGGTCTATGTCGTGTCTATCACTTAGCCCTGCCAGACACTTCACAGAACTGGGTGAACTTGGCCTCTCTCTTTCTTTCTTTGGTGACCGAGGTTGGACAGGGTAGGGGGTACCATCAAGATTTTTCCTTAATGATACTCTTCAGAAAGACAAAAGGTCTTTAAGCTTACAAAGCGTCTTTCATGAAGCCAGGGTGCTGAAGAATGAATTTCCTGTCCTTGCCCATGTTGACAGACAAGCAGCAGGAAAAACAGCTGGGCAGCTCAGCTGCTGCCCTGCCCTTTGGTTACCCTCTGTGGTCACTGGTGGCAGCACTTCCGTTTTCTGTTAGAGATCTTTATCTAAGAGACAGAATTCCAGCTTGGTGCTCAGTACCAGTCTGTGCCCCACCCCACCCATTTGCTGCTGCCCCACCCACTGCCTGAGCTGTCTCCTGCGGTCACTTCTGGCAGCCACAGGCCTCTGAGCTGGCTTCAATGAATTCCTTCTGCATTCGTCACAGTCTCAGAATAGGAGGGCTGGAAAGGCCCCCACTCCATTGCTTCTGCATTCTTTTCTTCTCACATTTGTTAAGCAGACAGGCACAGGGTATTTACTTCCACAAAGCCTCGTGCTAGGTGTCACCCACTGTTGCTAACAACCATGGCAGGCAGCTTGGGACCAACACTAAACGGCAACTTCCCAGAGCCCAGAGAGGCTCACCACCACGCTGCCGAAATGCATGCTTGTATGGTCTCCAGTGAGCATCTACAAACAGCACATTAATATACCTGGTTTTGACCCGAGGTTTAGCTACTAACAGAACATATGAGGTCTGGGATGTTAGGAAGGGAGGAAAATCTTGCATCTTCATTTTCAGCAATCCCAGTGTGGAGTGAAACATTTCCTTCCACTCTGACAAGAAACCACTTTAACGCAGGTGGTACCTGGAACTCTCACCAAGAGAAGTCACACATATTTTCATACCATTTTACAGCTGCTGTAGAGATCTCAAAATATTGTCAACACTTAGCATTTTTGTCAAAATCACAGTAGTCATTAGATCTTCCACTGGTCTTGTTATCTAAAGTGTTAAGAGGCACATGTGGTACTATAATAATATATATATTTGTTTTTTCAATATTTTGATAACTGTTCAATCTAACTGGCTTTTATTCTAATCAAATGTATTTTACTTTAGAAGTTTAAAAACTTTTTCTGAAAAGTAACCTTCTTTAAACTGCTAGAGGTGTCTAAAAAGGGTGAGTCCTCATTATTTTATCTCTGAAATGAGATAGATACACAGATGTACACCGTGTTATATCTCTGTAGTGGTTAAATGTAAAATATCTCCAGAGCTTCAAGTGTTCAGGATTAAGTTTCCTACTTAGTCCCCAACTGGTGGAGTCTTTGGGAAGTGGAGTTTTGCAAGAGAAGGTATTTGTCTAGGGTCAGATGTTGGGGTTCATTAATCCAGCCCTACTGTGTGTTAAGAGTGAGCTCAAGCACGCTTCTCTTTCTCGCTCTTTCTCTCTCCTGTGACTATGTGGTGTTTTGAGCTGGTTGCCATGCTTTTCTCTGTCCTGATGAAACTACTTCCCTTTCAAACTGTAAGCTTGAAATAAACCCTTTTCTTCCATAAAATACTTCCACTGGAGTGGTTTGTTCCAACAAGACGCTAACTGTTATGTGGAGCTATGTTGTAAGCTGTTTTTTCGTGTTTTGTTTTGTTTTTTGGAATGGGAGAGGGGACAAATGCATTCCTCAATTCTTGAGCTCATGAGTTCCAAGCATGGTTTGTCTATATTATCTGTCCTTTATGGTTAGCATTACTAAAGCAAAAGTGGTGCAAGAAATGTTTGCTGTGTGTCTGCATGTTTAAGCAAGAACACACACACACAGGAATAAGAGGGTTTGTTTGTTTGTTTGTTTTTTGTATTACTGCTTTTCACCCAAGATAGTTGAATTCCCTTTGGGGTAAAAAAGGATTTGAAATCATAGGCATCCATCTTTTGACTCCTTTAATGTTGGTTAGAACAGTACCTCCAGATCTTTCTGTTTGAATCCCAAAGTTAAGAAAGATCCTGGGTATTCAAAGATGAGAAACAAGTCATGATAATTTCAAGACTGAAAACTCAAACCTCTTAAAGAAATGATCATTTTCATTTAACCTATTCCTTTTTACCTTCTCTGTAGGTGTGACCCCACTAAATCACTGGTGGTGGTTCACACTTAAATTCCCATACACCAGTTGATGAATTGACATGTTAATTTACTTGTGTATGGCTCTGTCCAGGTGACTCACACTTCCATTTGGGAACTGTGCCATTTTTGCTTGCCAAGGTTTTGGAAATGGAATATTTTTGTTAAATAAATGTAGCTTATTTATCTTTTCAAATAGTTGGAAAAAATTAAGGTGCTGATGTTATTTACGTAAAAAAAAGGTGCCATAAACTTGAAAATTATTAGGTTGACAACTGCTCACATTTAGCCTCACATGTCTCCTCACTGAATTGTGGGTTCACTGGAAAAGAAAAGAGAAGAATTCAAAGACATCTCTTGGAAACAATTGTAAATAAGTAGCAGGACTATATCAAAGGTGGCATCTGGTGGGGCGTTATAAAGCTTTCTAACTCTCCGAGAACAAAATCTCTTCCCCCTTTTCTTGTATGCTGGAATGGTAGAACTTAAATCCCATATATATTTCAGGAAAGCAGAACTGTCTGATTTGGGGCAAGCAACATAAAATTTATATTTCACTTTTCCATACCCACCTCCACCTTTATAATTCTTGTATTAATAGAATGATTTTCACCACCCCAAACCTGCCGATCCCATGACAAGTCTCTCAGTTTACACCTGGCTGAATAAATTGTTTATAATCAACATTAAGTAACAGTTAAGTATCTTATTTCTCAGGCCTTGTTTTCTCACTCATATATATACATCTAATTGACTAAAATACTTTTTCAGGTCAGCCATCTTTGGTGATTCTACAACCCACAGAACAACATCCAATTGCCTTATCCAGGTACCCAATACCTTCCCGAATTTTGCCTCAATCTGTCATTGTGAATTAGTTTACAGGACTCTCCTGGAAAACTGTTTCCTGCTAAACAGATTTTACCCTGTTTCCTAAGAACCCATTTTTACCAGTCCCTGTGCACCCCATCAATGGTGAAACTGCCTGTACGCAACCTTGGCCTGTGCTTCGAACAAACACATTCTCATTCTCAACTGCCACTTTCAAGGTCCTAGACATTTAGGCCACAGTGCATGAGCTAGATGAAGCCTGTAGTATTAACTGTATTGCTTATTTAAATTTAGCATGAACTGTACTAAAGCTGTAACATTTTTCCTTTAAATATAATTATATTTTAATTTCTTTGAATTGAGAATTGGTACAATCCCAAGCACAAAGTAGGCATTCAATAAACCCTGGTCATGTCAATTATCGATTACTTGATTTTGAGCTTATTGCTTGACTTCTCTGACCCTTACTTTTCTCGATGGTAGAAGGAGAATAATTGCAACTGAACAGATTGCTGTTGGAATTAGAGAAAATCTATATGTCAAGGGTCCTGTAGCATAATGAAACATTCCTTTCCTAAAGGAGTTTATCATCGAGTTGGAGAGATGAATGTAAATTAAGTGAGTCTAGTTGGTACAGGAAATGAATATTAATAAGAAGTGAGAAGACCTAATTTTCATCCCAACATCCCAGGTTCTCAACAATTAGTGACTTTCCTGCTCTTTCTTTTTTTTTTTCCTCAGGCCTAAGTGAGGGGAAGTAGAATGTGTAGAATAGAAACACTCGAGATCCCATCCCATAGCGGCACACCTTGATTCTGGAAATAAAAATAAGAACCATGGAAGAGAGGTATAATGCCCTGAAGATCATGAAGAGGGGACCATTATTCAGAGAAACTACATAGATAGGATTGGGAACCATTCTCAAAGCAATTGAAGAACATAACTTAGAAAAGAAAGAATGGGAGTCGGCAAGAAGGAGTCCAGCAAGAACGAGCACCCCAAGCACACAGTGGAGCTGTGCAGCAAATGAGCAGGCTGAGACAGGAGGGAAGACCTGTGAACACCAGGCTATAGAGTTTCATCTAAACTGATTGGCAGGAGGAAGTGGAAGAAGGTTCTTGGAGCATGACAGGCTGACATCATGGCAGGAACTCCGTGAGCAAGGTAATATGAACACACCGGAGGCAGAGACACAAAGGGCTCTGAGGAACCCTTCTATGAGTTCCAGACTGAGTTAGATCATCACTCCATGAATTTCAGAATCATAGGTGTTTCTTGGCTCCTTGACTAAGAGGGTATGATAGGCATTTAAAAAAAACTATTTTTATTGATCTATATGCAAGCAGAGAGAGATAGAGGGAAGGGAGACAGAATAGAGGGAAGAGAGAGAGAATGGGTTCACCAGGGCCTCCGTATGCTGCAAACGAACTCCAGATGCATACACCACTGAGCATCTAGCTTTATGTGGGTACCGGGGAGTTGAACTTGGGTCAATAGGCTTTGCAGGCAAGTGCCTTATCTGCTGACTCAACTCTCCAGTCCCATGATAGATATTTTTATTAATTAAAAATATTCATTTCATCTCTCGGAGAATCTTATACATGCCTGCTTACTGAGGTCAAGCCTGGCCATGTGTCCTGCAGTATTCCTAATTGACAAAGTACCATATATCTCTTCCTCTTGAAGAAGTCACATGGCTTTCCTTAGTCAATGGAAATCTAAGTAGACATGATACAAGCTATTCACAAGCGGAAGTCTAAAGACCAGTTGGTGGTACCACTCTCCTGGCTGTTCATTCAGGCAGGAAGCTAGGAATGTTCCCAAGGAGCTGTTCCTTTAGCCTACATGCTGGAGTGGAGTGTGAGGTCAAAGAGCAGTGGTCCTTCAGACACCACACCACATTTGGAAGGAATGGATGCTGCCATGGTAACCAGCAGGCATTTTAGAGTTGTTATTACAGCATATCATTGTTTTTGCTGACAGATACAGATGGTCACTGTGAAAGGGGACTGTGAGAGAGAGAAGGGAGGTGCTGATTTAGAGACCAAGGGGAGTACTCAGAGGGCATCTGCTGGTGAGGCCACTATTAAAGACAGAAGTACTGAGAGAAGGGACTGCAGATATTGTTGACATTGTGATTTAGGACATGTAAAGGAAGAAGCAGCGGGAATCAGAGCTGGCGTGAATCCTTTCCTACTCCTCACTCCCCCGTGTGCTTTGGAGGGAGCTAGAAGGAGCTAGATCCAATGGAGAAAAGCACTTCTCGGGTCCCTGAACCAGATTGCTGTGTGCATTAAATATCAGTTCTAGGAAACAGAGTTTTTGATCTATAAGTGTCATAGAGTCCACTGAGGTGAGTACTGGCCAGAAGAGATTCAGAACAGGGAGCAAGGTTCCCATGGGCTAGAGATGGGAAAGAGGGACTCACCAGCCTGGTATGGGATGGAGAGTGGTGCATGTCCTAGAGGTCAATCACATGGTCATCTACCATTTGATTCCTTGGCAGTCTTCCTCTATCATACCTAAAGTTTCCAGAGCCAGCCTTCTACGCCCCCTCAGACACATAGCTCAACGGTGCACCTCCTCGAAGATCAAGTCTCAGTCTGTGGAAACCTCCACCAAGTCTCTCAGTTGTAACAATTCTACCTCCATCTCTTTGTCCTTCCATCCCTAAGGGCAATAGCTACTTGGTGTAGTTCCTGCCTCAGTGATAACTTAGACTTTTTACCCTTTCAGTTACCTGGTTAATAACCTTGTATCCAATCAATTCTTTATATTCAATTCTATCTATTGAAATACCTGGCATCATTTCTGTGTCTGATGACTTAACTGGTAGCATGAGTAAAATATGTTTTTATAAACAAGGTAACTAATGCCCTGCATTCATAAAGTGATCTTTCCATGGCGTGCTAATGACTGGAGTCAAGTCAGGACTCCCTCCTCTCTGGAGCCCGATTCAGAACCATTCCCTCTTTGCTTCATTGACCGCTCATCTTCCTGCTTTCCTTCACAATCTCCTGTCCTCATGGCTCCATGCAGGCCAGCAAATTGCAGACATGTCTGGAGCAGGAGCACCATTCCCTACCTCTGATGCAGGCTCAAGGCCCAGGAAAGGGTCATGCAGATGGTCTCTTGTAGGTGGGTATCAGAGACCTGTGGAAATGCCATAACCATGTAGTTAGTTCAGGGCTTGGCCTTCAGCTGAGCACTCTGCCTAGCCTGTCCTTGAGCTTCAGATGAAGAGATGTGGGCTTTACAGTGTGGACAGCAAAGTGGCCTGCAGAGGGAAGCTGGCTGAGACACACAGGGAATGCTGGCTGCTGGGAGCTCTCCAATGCTTGGCCTGCTCCTCTGGCCAAATCTTAGTTCTTTAAACATAAAGCTAGATTATGTGTCATGTGTATGTGCTGAGCTCTAGGCTACTGGCTTCCACACCTGAGAGTCTCTCGCAGGTCAGATGTGATAGCTGTGCTAGGGGGGGGGTGCCTACTGGAATGTGGGAGGGGCCAGCCTCATCCTGGCTTCTTCCCAGGATGTGACCTCCGCAGAGCCTGGCAAGGAGAGAATGCCAGTCTTGGTCAGTAGCAGGTCTAGTCTGGCCTGCCCCCTGCCTCGGGCCCCTCCCTTCTTCAACTGCAGGCTCTGAGCCATAAATGATGGGTGGGGTTTGCACCTGGAAGGTGGTGGGAGCTGGTGTGAGGGGCAGGCAGGGCTCTTGTGCTGGTCCCCTGCTCCAGCCCCAATCTTGCAGATGTGGGAGAAGCTAGAGGATCAGCGGATGCAGATGACTGAGACTTGGGTGCTCCTGGTGCTGATGGACATTATAATGAAGCAAGCAAGGCCCAGCTCACTGACCAAGTTCCAAGGGCTGAGATGGTGCCATCTCCACTCAGATAACCCTCGCCTAGTAGGGCATTTGGGGAAATGCCTTGTACAAACCTTGTAGGTTTGTCTATCACAACATGTTCAGGAGATAGACATATGTGCCTTGAGCAGGGGACCCCTTTATCTAATGTGCATAAAGGCACCAAATGGGAACCATTAGCCTCCTCAGACAACTTCCTTGCTCACATGCTCACCAATCCCATTGAGTTCTGTGTGTACCTGTCTATATGCTATAGAAACATAAAAGGTGACTCACACCTGTAATCCTACCACCCAGGAGGCTGAGGCAGGTAGATGGACATAAATTCAAGGCCAGCCTGGGCTACATGTGGAATTTCAGGCTACCCTGAACTATAGTGTTATAGTGTGACATGAGACCCTGCCTAAAAAAAAAATAATAAAGCTTTTTTCCCTTTCTTTTTGAGAGAAATGCTGAGAGAAAAGATAGGGAAGAAAGAAACACAGTGAGGAAAATAGAGGAAATGGTGTGATGTCTACTCTCCATCCAGTGGGGAGAGGTCTGAACCCTGTGGACACAGGGCAAACAGACTAAGCAGATGAAACTAGCACTACCCATATGCCTTGATGTGTGATGTGGCCGTGAAATGTCTCAGGGCCCAGTGACAGGAAGTCTGGAAAGGGACCCTTCTTCCTCTGCAGTGCTCCTAGCACGTTCTAGTCCCTGTGATCTGTGGGCTCTGGGAGCTGCACCCTGGAAGAGTCCTAACCACCCAAGCAGAGGGGCAGTGAGGATCTGCACACCTTGCAGTTAGGAGGGAGGGCTGCCTTACTAAGACTTTCCATAGCTGTGAAACATTCTTGAGAAAACCAGTTTGGAAGAAGGAATGGGTAATCTTGGCTCGCAGTTTCATAGGTATCACTCATCGTGGTAAGGAGAATATGACACAGTAGCTTACTTACACAGGGGTGGGCAGGAAGCAGAGACAGAGAAGGCCTGTGCTATCAGCTTCCTCCATTTCCCCCATTTATTTCATTGAGATTCTCAACCTATTGGGTGGTACCACCCATCCCAGGTTTCAAGCCAGCCTTCCACTAGGTGTTAATCCTCTCTGGAAATGCCCTCTCCTAGGCACTTCCCCATACATTGTTGACTGACATTCAAGATTATCCATGACAAATGTGGACAGTGGGACCCCAGGGTGATGGGTGCTGACATGTGGCCAATCTTTTTTTTTTTTTTTTTTTTTTTGGTGGGTTATGAACCTCACAGACTTTGGAAATACCCACCTAATAAGAGGTTGGGAATTTTCTGGGGGAATTTGGGACCCTGCTGCTTCACTCACCAAATATTTAAGTTTCGTTGGGGGCAGAAGTCATTTGCTGTTTCATTTAGGGTAGTCAGTGGTCCTCTGTAGAAATGGCTCTGCTGGGAAGGCCGACATGAGGTGGTAGCATTTCTGGATGATGGGACACATTGGATACATGCCAGTCTGCTTTGAGCGTTAGAAACTCAAGGCAGCCAGTGGGGCTGGAGCCTGGGAGAGGAGAGAAGCCAGTGATCCAGCAGAAGCCAGGCACACAAAGCTCCAGGCAGCACTTGGTTTCTGTTTTTAATAAGTCGGGGTGCTGTGGAGTGCTTTGAGAAGAGGGGTAATACGGCTTGAGGTGCGTAGCTAAGGACTTCAAATCATCAGACATTTGGACTTTGCTCACAGCAACTTGTAATGGTGGTACTGTTACTATGCATAGATGCAGAAAAGCTTAGCTTAATTTAGTTTAAGTAATCTAAGGCTGGCAAGCATGGAAAAGAATGAGTCCTTTTTTCTTTCCTTTTTATAAAAAATCATGAATAAATACTGCCTCTTTATGGCTGAAAATAACCTGTTATACTGCAAACACCTTGTCCTGGTAGCCTGGTATTAGGTATAACAGCATCCTCCATACCTGTCAACCCCATTCTGACCTTCCTGGGCCATCCTGGTCACTACCTGGAAGGCCCACCTGCAGTGTTTTCTCTGGGGAATTCCAATGCTTTGGGGTTAGAAGGGTGCCCTCCTGGGAGTCCGAGTCGCATTAACACCTATACTTTTATTTAAGTGAAATCAAGTCCACAAGCTGAGGGTTGGGAAATTGCCTATCTGATAATGCAAATCTATAAATCCTGCTTCCTGCTGTTTCCAGGCTGCCTGTAAATACCCCGAAAATTCAGGGTTGCTGGCAATGTTTTGACTTTTCTGCTTCTGGCCAATAGCAGTAATAAATAAAAATGAGAAGTGGCGGGAGGAAAACTGGTTGAATTTATTTGAGGCTTAGCAGTCTCAGCTGGGGTTCGGAGTGTTAGAACTTTTGGCTTGTTCCTGTCATATCTCACTGAGCTCTAAACCTGTCTTCAGAGTCTGAACAGTGCTTTCTTGTCTTTCTGATGACTGACCTTCAACTCTGATGTGGGGGACAGATGAGTCACTCTCATGTCAGAAGAATGGTTGAGGGAAGAACCTCAGTTTTCCTATCAAGGTGCTTATACATCCCAACCAAAAGCAGCATGGAGCCACCCACAAGATTTCAGTTTGGTGGTGTTCTAGAAAACCTAGATGCCTGAATACCACAAAAAGCAGGAGTGTGAATGTAGGGTTGTGGACAGCCTGAATGACTCCACTGAAGGAGTCATGCATCTCCTGCATGGTGCACTGAGCAAGGCAGGCAGTGATCTCAGCAGGCCGCAGAACTGTGAGATGCTGCAGCCTGAGGACCATCTGAGCTGTCTGACAGTCCCTGCAGGATCCACCGATGACATCAAACTATGACAGCAGGCTTCCCAGAGCTGGTGGCCATGCTGCCAGCATTCCACCTGGACCAGTGTCACTAGCCACTCACCTGAGTGTCCAGGAAGGCCCATTTAAGGAAGGGTAAATGAGAGCCAGATGTGAGCCCCTTATCTCACTATAGCAAGCACCTGGCAACCCTGTGAACATTGTCATCATCTTCTGCCACAAAGATTGTCCTGTAACCCCACCCCCATCCCATGAACTGACCCAGGCCTTGTTTTTACAACTCTTCAGAGGTTCCTGAGCTTCTCATCAATGGTCCAAGTCTCCAAACCAAGCACTGAAGAATTTATACTCCAGCTGCTTAGCAGGCCCATTCAGTGTTCCACACTGTGACCAGAAAATGAAGCATCTGTCATCCTGTTAACACCGCACACAATCACACATGTGTGCAAAGACCTCACAGACTATGTAACACAAAGACACTGAGAGAGAGAGAGAGAGAGAGAGAGAGAGAGAGAGAGAGAGAGAGAGAGAGAGAGAGAGAGGATAATCTCTCTCTAATAATCTCATCTAATAATCAGGATGAAATCAAGTATATATCTCTGGGCTACTGAACCATGACTAAAGGTAGAATAATTTCATTACCTTCTTATTTTAGTTGATGACAATTGCATTTCAATACATTTTTTTTTCCATGAGAAGACTAATGGGAAAGGGCTTGGTTCTCTGGGTACTATCAGGCAGGTGTGTGTCATACCACACTGGCATGGTTTTGCCTTTGGACCTGAGCTCCTTGATCAGAAAGAATTCTCATTTCTTTTTTTTTTTTTTTTTTGAGGTAGGGTTTCACTCTAGCCCAGGCTGACCTGGTATTCACTCTGTAGTTTCAGGGTGACCTCAAACTCATGGTGATCCTCCTACCTCTGCCTCCTGAGTGCTGGGATTAAAGGCATGCGCTACCACGCCCAGCATAATTCTCATTTCTCATTGCAATTGGTTCTTTGAAGCAACACGTGTTGAGTACCTACTACGTTCAAGATGCAAGCTAGGCTTTTGAGGATGTTCCAGTAGTCTAGTTCAAGTCTCTAGCTTCTCACACACCAAGCTGAAATTTCTTTGCTGGCCATATGAAAAACAAGTTACACGTGTTTGTATTTAACTCTGAAACAGATAACTTCATAGCTTTAGTCTCAACGGAACACTGTTGCATGGATCTTTTGATCCTTTCTGTGGGAATTACAGTGTCATTGCAAGGAAAGAAGCTCTTTTCCGTATTTGTAAACTTGTGCAGACTGCAGCCCTAGGGCAGAGCAATTACATGGAGCTCCTGTTAATTAATTGTCTCTCTTTTTGAGCTGAAGTGGAGCTGAGGTGGGCTTAGAGACCAACCCTGCAGCTCCTGGGGAGCTGGGCTCCACAACAGGGCTGTTATTCTGCCCACCTTTGCCTTTGGCTCCCCCTTGGCATTGGTACTTAATTGCTTCCCAACTGGGTAGGTCTGAACCTGTCTGCTGAGCTTCCTTGGCTGGTATGTAACCAAAAGTCCCCGGGCCTCACCAGCCTGTGGGGGCCAATTAGATCACATTTTACTCTAATGTTTCCAGTCCATTGCTCCACCTGCACGGCTCTGGTCGCCATGCCTCTTCTTCCTCAAAAATCTCTTCTTCTGAGGGAAGTCCATGGGCTGATGAAGCACTCTCAAAAACCACTTGTCGGTCTCAGTTTTCATCACCTGGGGACCATTAGAAGTTGTCACTCCATGGGTGCTCTGTGTCCCCACCCCTTAGCCCCACCTGGCCAGGCTTCCTTGAGCTTTGCAGTTCTGAGCCCATGCAGAACTCCGGTGACTGGGGGGATGTTTTTGAAAGACTGAGAATTTGGCATCACTCAGAGCATCAGGACAATGTGAGTGAACACCTTCCTCTTTAATACACTTCTCATGCAGGTCCTGCCTTCTAGTACTGGATCTGGCCTCCACCTCAACTACTTGAGTGCCACAGAGCACTGTGCTCTCTGCATTTCACTGCACGGTGGCCACATGGCTCTCCCTGTCAGCTCTGGAAAGCACCCTCACCCCGCCTTTGCTGTCGCTCATCATGTGAGTCCCCAAGCTGCTCTGTTTGCCTTATAGTTCTGGCTTTGTTCTCAATAGGGGCTCAAGGCCTATTTGAGCCTCGCTCTCTTGTCCTGTCCCAAGCATGTCTCAGTTCTCTCTGTGCGAACCTCCTATCCACCACACTCCTGCCAGCTCCTTCAGCTAAAAGACAAGACAATACAGATCAGCCACACAAGTGTCTATGCGGAGACTATGGATGAGCTCAGGGACCTAGGGAAGGGCAAGTCAGCTTCAGCAGAACAAAGGGAAGGATGATGTGGCACCATCTTGCAGAGCACAGACAGGGCTGTCAGAATGAGAGGACCCCAAGAGCTCCAAATGGCAAGAACAGATACCAGAAGTCCCTCCCAGATTGAATGCAGTGGTCTGGACTAAGGGTTTCCAAATTGGACAGTGGTTTGTCAGTGGGATGAAAAGGGCCCTAGCAGTACTTTCCTTTCTTCTTTCCCTCCTTCCATCGCTCCCTTCTTCTCTCCTATTTCCTTCCTTCATCTCTTCCTTTCTCCTTTCCTTTCCTCCCTTTCTCTCTCCTTCCTTCTTTTCCTCTCTCCTTTCTTTCTTTCCTTCCTTCCTTTCTTCTTTTCTTCCTTCCTCCCTGTCCTCTCCCTCTCTTTTTCCTTCTTCCTTCCTTTCTCTGTCTCTCTTTCCTTCTCTTCCTCTCTGTCTGGAAACTACTAGGGTAATCTTTTGCTTTAGATATTTTAAATTGTAGCTTTCAAAGGCAGGCTAGAGCAAAGGCCACAGGCTAGGAAGTCACATATTTTTAAGAAGTCCAAGAGTAGTATAGCACATTCAAGTGGCCAAAGTTATGTTTCCTCACAGAAGCACCAATGGCAGGAACAAAGAACACTCCGGAGCTGGGCTGGGCTTGGGGATTCCTGATAAGAGCCTTGCAATGGAATTTAATTTGTTTTACTTCAAGGTAAACCTGAGGGCCTGTTCTCATGAAAACCACTTACCCATCCATCTCTAAGGACCTGAAAACTCACACTGTAAAGGAATGTTCTATTTTGCCAACATTCACTGTGCCCCCTGTGTGCTGACTTCACAAACATAATGCAATGAAAATATGAAAAGCCCCCAAAAGAGCAAGTATGTGAGAGCAGGACCCACTGGGAGTCCAAGGAATTTGCAGATCTTTGACTTTTACCCCTGTAGTTATTTTTAAACTAGAGATCCTGACTGTCCCTCTTGGATTCTTATTGACAAACAGCACCTATGTGACTCAAACCCAGGCTATGATCCTCTTTCCCAGAACGGGGAGTACCCTGGGCCAGGCAGACACAGGAGGTTTTTCTTTTTTCTTTTTTTTCTTTCTTTCTTCCTTTATTTTTTTTCCAAGGTCTGAGACTCTCCTAATTATTAGTCACACACAGTTACTCATCACCTCCAAGGGCATAGAGAGTTTATTCATGCCCACTGTACATTTTGTGCTGCTTTGTTAAGCCAGGAAAAGTGCAGACGGCTGAGTCATAGTTTTCAACTCCACCTGGAGCCAAGTTTTTCTATATCCATCCCAATTTTATTGCTTTGCACATCACTCTGATCATACACTTTGCAGGATAATTCATTCTTTTGCTTGAGGACATTAATAATACACACTGTAAGCGGGAATAGCTTATCAAAGTACTCTTAAACAGATGGAAAAAATTGAAATCCAACAAGATTTAGTAACCCACATTCAAGGCTTATGAGATGAACCGAGAGGGGAGAATTAGACAATTAAGAACCTAGGAACCATGGCAGAGCATTGATACCTCTAAGAGAATTATTCTGCACGGGTTTCAAACCCAAAACTCATTTAATTCAATGGATCTTACACACGTATTATAAACCCAGCCTCACTACCCAGTAGTGTATTCATGCATTTTGTCAATAAAATATCTTAAGTTCCACTGCCATATAAAACATTGGAGACACAATGGCCCTGCCTTCCAGGTTCCTTTGTGTAGCTGAGTAAAATACTCAAGCGACCCAGTTCAGTGACAATACAAGGTGGAGGGTGAGATGAAGTCAAATGAGAAGTGCAGGCAATATGTGCTGGAGGTCAAAGACATTTCCCGCCTGAAGTCGTTAGCCTGCCCTAGTTGAATGATTCCTGAAGGACCAATAAGATGAGAATTAGTGAGACTTAGGAACAAGGCATTCTGGGAAGCAGAAAGAATGTATGTCAAGAAACTGTAGCAGAAAGCATTAAATCTTGCCTACAGTCAAGTGGTTCAGTTGGTGAGAAGGTTTGGTGGGGACATGTGGAAAAATGTAGACAAACACAGAGGTCATTGCTGGGAGTCAAACAACACTAGACAATAACATCTCAGCTCAGGCTTAATCTACGTGCAGTGTGAAGGGCCTTAGTCACGGTCATCCTTCTTATTGGTATTGGCAAGAGTCAGGCTATATAGCTAGAGAGTTGCTGATACATCATCTCGTTAAAGCAGTGGGAACTCACTCCCCAGGAAAGAGGACGAGGCATTGGGATGTACTGAGTGAAGTTTTTTGAGCAAAGGAGTTGCACAGCCACCAAACAGTAATGCATCTACCTACCAGTCTGTGCCTGACTACTCCATGGAAGAGTTTCCACTGAGAGGATTAGTTCTCCACTTGGGGCATTAAAAATAGTCTCAGTCTGGGCTGGAGCAATGGCTCAGTGGTTAAGATGCTTGCCTGAAAAGCCTAATGACCCAGGTTCAATTTCCCAGTACCCAGATGCACAAAGTGGCACAAGCACCTACAGTTTGTTTGCAGTGACTAGAGGCTCTGGTGCACCCATTCTCTCTCCCCATCTCTTTCTCCTTGCAAATAAATAATTTTTAAAAAAATGTTTCAATCATCAGGCGATTCTTTCTGCTCAGAGGACTTGATGGACATAAACCCACATGATGACCTCTAGAAAGTCTCGGCTTAGCTGACTGTTGGTTGGCATGGGAGTGATCCTGAATACAATTATGAAGCCTCAGTTTCCCCAACTTTAAAAACACTAAGATGTTTTAGAAAATGAAAGATAAAATTCTTTCTGCCTGCCATGAATATAATAAAATGTCTTTTTGAAGTTCGAATTGGTTCCATCACTCATCACATATGTGACTCAAGCTACCTAATTCCATAAGCCTCAGTTTCTTCCTCATTGAAATCTGGGTAAGAATAGTCTTTGATAGAGATATTATAAAGAGATAAATATCATGATATATCATATAAGTCTTATATGTTACTATAAAGAAGTGTTATAAATAGAAACAGGTGCTAAGTGCCTAGCACAAAGGCTGGAATTCAGTAAAATGCCTTTTTTTTGTTAAATATTTACCGTTATTTATAGTTTATAAAAGAGTTTTGTAAAGTTTACAATGGCTTCTTAAGATAGATATTACCAGTTTTAGAGATTAGAAGACAAACTGAGAAACTCTGAGGGCACATAAGGGTAGGAGACAGAGTTGGGGGATGCTGAGCCCATTTCAACAGAAGCATTGTCCTCGAGCTACCCTGTTATTGGTGATGTTTCTGGGATGCTCAGACTAAAAACAAATAATTCTAGATTTTATATAGCACAAAATGAGCTCTCAATAAATGTGATTCTCTCCTGAATCCCGCAAAGTATCTAGTGAAAACTCTGGGCAGACCATGTAAGTCAGTAATTTCTTGATTTTTCTACTCTGTGTCCAATATGGTACACTGCCACGGAGGTGGCCATTGAGCCCATGAAATATGAACAGTCCAAATGGAGATGTGCTTGAAGTATCAACTATGGATTTTAAAGGTTTAATGTGATTTTTAAAAGAAGGTAAACAAGCTCATAAATATTTTTTAAATTGATTAATGATAAAATGAAACTATTTCATTGTCTTTTTATTTCTTTAGAATGCATCTTCTAGAAAGTTTCTGTTTGCACATCTGGCTCCGTTTTGTGGCTTGCATTATATTTCTATTGGCCAGGGCTGCTTTGTCTAATCCATAGTCCTTCAGCAGTGCTCCCTAGCCTCTGAGCTGTCCTCATCAGAACTCCAAGAGGGCAGTATTCTTCCTAGGAACTGCATGCCAACATATTAATGAGAATCTCTCTCTCTTTCCCTCTTTCTCCTCATCTCTTTTCTCTCCCTCCTGTTTTTAGAAAAGGTTCTTGAAGGAGAATTTGATCATAGATTAAGGAGTTTCCAGAGCCTACAGGGCAGAAGGATATCATCAAGTAGATCAGTTGTAAGTGATCAGAGTGGTGTGACAGGGACTGTGGAAAACTGAAAAAGCCATGTCTCACCCAAGTAACAGATATCCGCAAATTCAAGCTAGTTGCTGACATACCAAAATGTAGGCCCAATGGCTAGACCCTTTGATTTTTTCAAGGGCAGCCAGAAATCTGCCTTCCTATGGATATCTTCCAGTGAAATGAAAACTGTTAACAGGCACTGTAAAAGCCATGAAAATCTACCCGAGAGCTCTGTTTGTCTTTCTACCAATATCTGCTTGGTGAAACGTGTCATAAACTGGATGGCTAATGCTTAGAATGCTGGCTTAGGCTCATGACATCTTTAGAGCTGGAAAAGTCCCCTCTTTACAAAGATAAAATCCAGGGATCCCACAGAACAAATAACTCATTCAGTTACATTGTTTCTCCCTCCAGACAACCATGTCAGGCTCTGAGTCTCTATGACCCATCCTTTAAAACAACACTGGGCATCACTAAGTCCTGACTGCCCTGGAGTTTACCTCAAAGAGATGTCCCCAGTGAGAAGGCAGATAAGTGAGACTCACAGCAAAGAGATGCTGTGTCCATGTGGGTGTCTGACTGACAAGGGGAATGACACAAATGTCTGATGTTCTTTATAAGTCTCTCTTGCACCGCGACATTTATTCTACAAGGACACACACTAATCATTTACCCAGAGTGAACTGAAATCCCTAAATAACCTAGGTAGAGCAAAATCATCACAGTGCCTGAATACTTGGGTTATTTATAGGCAGGTCTGCCTTCTAGATACCTGAGTCAGGGCCCTGGAGAGAAAGCTTCCTTACTGTGCAGTTGACCCAGGAAGATTTTGATCTAGGTCATTCTAATGCACACACCCCCTTCCCAATTCTAAAGTGCACAGGGCCTAATCCAGTCAGCAGAGAAGCAGATAAGAAATGCAGCATTCTCAACACAGCCTTTGTTCTTTCTGGCCTCTCCTTCTGCAAATACTCCTTTAGAGCTTTTAAGATTTGAGCTGCCTACTTATATTATTGATGATGTCCAAAACAAACACCAGATCTGGAATGAGTCTGCCTTTCTTGCTTCAGCCCTGGGACTTTCCTAGGTAGCGTCAGCAGATGGAGTTTTCCCTAATTATTCAGATTATAAAAATGGCAGATATGGCCTGAAGGAATTTATAATACCATCCATCTAGGGGTGTTAAGTCTTAAGAGCAATTTCATTTCTACAATGCTGTTTGTCCTTGTTATTAATCTAATGTAGTTGGAAAACCCAAGATTATTGTCCATATGCAAAAGATTGAGAAAGTGGAGTTCTGGAAGGATGATCTGTGACTCATGTAGATGACAGGCGCAGGGCATTTCCAGGTCCCCAAATAGGACTCCATCAAATCTAAAGCTTTGAGGCTTTAGGGAGGCGTCAGCTCTCATTCCCAAGCAGAGTTCAACTCCATTATGACATAACACATTATTAATCTCCTTATTTATTCTCAGGGGGAGGAAAGACCTACTAAAATGTCTCCATATCTTGTATTGGTGCTATTCTCTGATCTGAAAGAAAAACAAATAAAAAATAGGACTATTGAAATTTCAATAGTTGCTGATATCTTTGAATGACATGGGAAAGGTTTTCTGCCCTTAACATAAAACTTTATTCTCTATAGGAACTTTTAAAAACAACATTTTATTTATTTATCTGCAAGCAAAGAAAGAAAAGAAACCGATAGAGAGAGAGAAAGAGAGAAAGAGAGAGAGAGAGAGAGAGAGAGAGAGAGAGAGAGAGAGAGAGAGAGAGAGAATTGGCATGTCAGGGCCTCCACCCACTGCAAATGAACTCCAGATACATGGATACATGCACTGCTGTGCATCAGGCTTAACTGGGGACTCGAACCCAGGTTATTAGGCTTTGCAGGCAAGTGCCTTAATTTGTGAACAATCTTTCCATCCTGGAACTGTATATATACATTGGATATATAGATATATATATATATCTATATATCCAAGAAATAGAACACATCTTACCAAATGGGTAGCCAAGCAGATGGTCTTTGTAGGACATCTTTCTGTGATCCCTTTTCCATTTTAAGTAAACTAAATAAATAACATAAAGATGAGAGAGATGTTTATAATTGCCTGAAAGGGGTGGGAGAAGTGAAGCAAAGCAGCGCTAGATGAAGCAGTGAAGAGCCAATGAAAGAGAAGGGAAATTGTAAAGAAAGAACCAAGGATGGGTCAAGAGAGAAGAGGAGAGGGGATGGATCACAAAAGTACCGTTGAGACTTGTGGATTTTCTTGAAAAATCTCAAGTTTCATCTCAACATCTTCAAATGATTCTCCCAAGCATGTGACACAAGGCTCATGAAAACATATTTTCTTATTTAATTTATAGTGTACTGTTTGGTACTCATGATCCAATGGTAATCTTTTCTATAGTTTTTTTTTTTAATCTTACATTTATAGTGTGTCAATTTCCTCGTCCTTAAATGTACTTTGTGAGCCAGCCTGAGGAACTTTCTAGAGTCTGTAAGATAATGTATCTCAGCAGTTGAACTCTCCATGAGTGTTAGGAACACAGCCTGTCTGTCAGCTGAAGCTGCTGGTAAGAATAGAGATGTTTCTGGAGCAGATCATCATCTTAGACCTGTTTGAATAATCACTGGAATTCAGTGGTTTCCTGGATTTCCTTATACCATGTCCCAATGCATAGTATGGTAGGTATTGAGAGTTTCTAGAGAAAAAATTGTCAAAAGAACTCTTACATCCATGTGTAGATGAATATACTCTTTGGCATATTGTTTTTTAGCTCCAGAGAGAGTTAGTATGCAAGGAGGGATCATTAAATTGTTCCATAAATCTTTATAGGACCTCCAAGATGCCCAGCACTGTTGTGTATGTTGGAGCCATAAAACAGGCAAATGTTCTTGCTCTCATACAGCCTGTGTCTAAAAGGGAGAGATAGGCAATAAAGCAACAAACATGTGAAATACATAGTACTTTAGAAAAAAAAAAGTGTTTAGGAGAAAGCGGCACAGAACAGAAGGGAACTGTAAGTGTGCAGAGACCACCATGGCTGTCAGTGAGAGCTGGATCGAGGGACAATCAGCAGGCACACAGACACCTGAAATGAAATGTCCATGGAAAAATGAATGGCAGATGGTAAAGGACTGAGGCAGGAGCATGCCCATATTTCAAAGAAAAGGAGGAGGCTAATGAGGCAGGCGTAGTATGGTGGTTTGATTCAGGTGTCCCCCATAAACTTAATGTGTTCTGAATGATCCCTAGCTGGTGGTAGCTTTGGAATTGGTACCTCATTGTAGGTTTGTTGTTGGTTTATGTGGTTATAAGCCAGCTTCCCCTTGCCAGTGTTTGGCACACCTTCCTGCCGCTGTTTGCAGTGCTGTGGTGGAGGTGATGTCCACCCTTTGCTCATGCCATCGCTTTCCGCGCTATTGTGGAGTTTCCCATCAAGAATGTAAATAAACCCTGCTGAAAAGATGGCTTAGCGGCTAAGGCATTTGCCTGCAATGCAGAAGGACCAGAGTTCGATTCCCCAGTGACCATATACAGCCAGATGCACAAGAGGGCGCATGTGTCTGGAGTTCATTTGCAGTGGCTTGGAGGCCCTGGTGCGCCCATATTCTCTGTCTGCCTCTCTCTCTCGTTCTCTCTCAAATAAATAAAATATTTTTAAAAGAATGTAAATAAACCCATTCTGCCTTTCTGTTGGGTTCTTTGTAGCAGCAACACAAAGGTTGACTACAACAATGAGTGAGGAAAGGATGATGGGTAATGATGAGGCTTCGTGATATCTAATACATGCTCTACATGGAGAGAAAAAAGAATCCAGTTCAACCCATTGGTAACATTCATCTATCACACAGAAATCACAAAGGGTGAGGGATATAGCTCAGTGGTACAGCACTTGCTTAGCATGTGTGAGGTCCTGGGTTCATTCACCAGAAAGAACCACCAGCATGGTGACAAACATATTCCTCCTCAGCTCCTTTGTCTCCATGCAGATCACACACCCACATGAAACTCTCTCCTGCAAATCTCAACAAAAGTCACCCTTTGGCAGAATATGCTGACTTCTCAGTGTGGTGCAGAGCATCTGCATGCCGTGAGCTGACAGTGATTAACAGCACTGCTCCATCCTCCTCTCACCCCAGCCGAAGCTCTCCCACAAGAGCCTTGAGCTCTGCTCCTGTCCCAGCCTTGGTATCTTGTAGCCATCCCACGCACCTGAGGGTTCCATGGGGTCCCCCAAAGAAGAAGAGGATGAGGTGGAAGGTGGGGCTCTGAATTGCCGTGCTGACATCAGTTGAGTGTCCCTTGTCTATCAGAATGAGGCATGACATACCATGCAAAGCTTCCTTTTGCTTCCAGAGTTAGTAACCCTCTGGCCTATGCAATAATTCATGTCCTACCCTCCTGTCTGAAAAACTTCAACACCCCTGGGCCAGTTCCCATGACCGTGGGATAAGGCCCAGAATTCCTACAGAGGCCTAGACAATACCATCTAACTTCCTTCCCGACCCCTGTCACTCACATGGCCCTCTCTGCCACACCGCCTTCTTGCAGAAATCCCCCAAGCAGGGCTCCTGTGCTGACTGAACTAACGCTCCCATGCGCTCTCTTGGATGACTCCCTCACGTCACCAGGCTCCTGCTCGTATGTCTCCTTCTGTTCACTCTCTTTCATCCTCGTTGTCGCATCTCTCACTCCCTCATGCTGGACTGTGTGTTCATTGTTCCTCTTAACGCCAGAATTCATAGCTCTATAAGAATGATCTGTTTTGTCATTTTTCTATCATTGCACATTCAATAGAGTGCTTGTCATGGTAACTGCTCATTAATTTTTCAATAATGAATGAATGGAATAGGCATAACCTTCAAGATTCTCCAGATTCGCCTAGGAATGACTCTCCAGCTAGACCTCATGGTAGTCTTCCCTGTCTACACAAATCCTGACCAAATTCACTGCTCACCTGTCTTCTACAATCAACGATTGTCACTTATCCCTGGAATGCCCTTCCTTTCATCTCTGTGGCATATCACTTGCCTCCCTGGCATCCAGAAACACCCGCCCTGAACACCTGCTCTGTCCGGGGGTGCATTGGTAACCCTGGGCGTGGGGTGTGCTGCTTGTGGAACAATCCCTTTGCATACTGTGTGCTCAACGAGAGGCAAGGTCAGAGGTAAGAGGAAGGAAGTGGTGGGCGGTAGCCAACAGCAGCTCCTTGCTCCTACTTTTTTGCTATATTTCGCTGTAGTCAGATTGACCTGTGACTGTTGCTCATCACAGCAATGCAACTATTGTCTTTCACAGGCAAGGTTTGCCAAGTCCTCTCCAGCCTGGCACTTCTGCCCTGGGACAAGCTCAACAGCACCCAGAAACCATTTGGATGTTTCTGTGATACCTGCTCACGAGTTTCCATGACCAGCTAGGCAGTTTCCTTGATTGTATTCAAATTGGCTTGTTTTTTTAAACCTATCTGAAGCTAGTGCTTCCCAATGTATGTCCTGGTGGGTGACAGTTCCGGAAGTGGGTCTGTGGCTTCCTCCTGGAGTGTGTTCCACAGGCCAAAGGCTCTGTGAAGTCCCGCAGTAAAGATACCTGCTGAATATCATGAAGCCATCATGTGTTTCTCTGACTACTGGACTGTTTCTTCTCCACACAGTACCCACAAATGCTCTGAAAAGTTACAATTATATACTGTTTTCCTGCACAATGTGGAGGGGCAAGAATGTTGAAGAAATAAGTGGAGGAATGACCTCTGAAAGCAGCACAGTGCATTCGAGTGGAGAAGAACCCAGAGCCAAGTGAGGAACACAGTGGAAGAAGGTGACTTAAGTGTGCAACTGAAAGCCTGCGGCTGCCCTAGAATTCGCTCTCTCCTCCTGAAACTCCCTGAGGAAACAGCTGTTCCTATCAGTCCTGCTCTCCTGGGAGGTTAAGAGTCCTGCTGAATTCTCACAACTGTTAAGTAGCAAGCAGATAAGGCTTCAAACTCAGGGGCCTGTCCTTAGGGGGACTTCTTCAAGCACTCTGGTGCATGCCTCGCTGCAACTCAGGTGTTTGCAAAACGTTCCCAAGAACAGGAAGCTGAAGCCACTGTGTTCCCAGTGACATGAGTCCTCTTGCTGGCTGTACTCAGAAAGTGCACAGGTACTTCCTTATAGCAGCCACTGAAGATCCTCAGGAACCTTTGAAGCAGGAATTATAATTGACATTTCATATCACCCTGTTAGTGGGTGATCACTCTCCCCATGGTGCCTTTTCTTTCAATCGTGCTCAAAATGGTTCCGGGACCTGCTAGCCTTCTACTGCAAGACTTCTAGATGTGGGCTGGAGAGATGGTTCAGTTGGTTAAGTCCTTGCCTCACAAGCATGAGGCCCTAGTTTGATCCTCAGTACCTATCTGCCAAAATGCCAGGGGTGATGGTACTTGGTAGTAATCCTTGCCCTGGGGAGGAAGTGGAGACAGGAGGCTACCCGGAGCTCACTGGCCAGCAAGCAGGTCTAGGCCTAACTGGTGAGCTTCAGGCCAAGGAGGGAACCTGTCTCAAAAAGTGGTGGACAGTCTCTGTGAGGAATAACACCTGAGGCTGTCCTCTGGCTTCCACAAGCACACTACCTTCACTGCTCATGGGCACAATCAGCTTCTGTCATTGGAGGGAGAAGGCATCATTTGCTGGGAACACATACATTGAGGTAGCTATTTTCCCTCGTACTGGCCAGGAATAAAATACTGAAAGGGTGTAGCAGTGAATTCGGGGGAGATTGCTGACTTTGTCTTTTTAGAAGAAAAGATGGCTGGATGGAGGACACCTGCCATACTCTAAGAAAGGAGCCCACTGACCACAGAGCTGAATCTCTGGAAGCTACAGGAGGCATCCTTCTCCCCAAGCCACACAAGAGGGTGAGGACCGAAGGTGTCCCGTCTCCCTACTGTCTCAGAAGTACGTTGGTTAGGGCTGAGTGGAGGATGAGGTGGTTTAGTTGTGAGCCCCAAAATGTGTCATGTGCTGGTATGAAGGCATTGAGGGTAGGGGTGCTTTAAGAGGTGAGGCCAGTGGGAGATCGTGAGGTCGTGGAGCTCCTCCTTGGAAGGATTTAGGCCCATTCTCCTATAAGAACAGGCTAACTCACTAAATTGGACACAAGTGCAGTTGTATAAACCGAGCCTCACCAACCCCTCACTACGGAATCACAACATCTCCTTTTTTATTAATATTTGAGATAGAGAGAAGGAGGCAGAGAGAAAGATCAAACTCCAGACACATGTGCCACCTTGTGCATCCAGCTTTTACGTGGTTACTGGAGAATTGAACCCGGGTCCTTAGGATTTGCAGGCAAGAGCTTTAACCCCTGGGCCATCTCTCCAGCCCCAGCACCTCTCTTTTGCTGGCTGTTCTGGCACAGGATGAGTTGTCTGATGCCATCTGCTGGGTTCTGATACCCCCTGAAGCCCTCACCTGAGCTTCAGCCTCCCAAATCGTAAGTCAACCTTTTTATTTTCTAAAGCACCATTTTCAGTTATAGCAACATAAAAACTGAGAGAGGGGATAGCGCGGTCCCTCTAGGTCTGGGTTGTTGGACTCGAGGCTGCATCTAAGTGGCCAATCCCTGGCCTGAGTGGTTAAGGAAGGGCATAGCACCCCCAGATACCTATATTGGTCAGATGAGCTCTGCAGGGGGAGAGGTACAGGGCCTCCTGGCTGATGCACCTCCATCACACCTGGCTACATGCTTTTCAGCTGAGGAACTCTTCAGGGTAATTCCCTGGTAAATACCTGAATTGGGGAACTAGGGGAACTCTCAGAAGACCTGGAAAATTCCACTTGTTGCAGGTGTATGGCATTGATGTTTGCATATATAAAGCCCATGATTCCTGAGACATCCCCTAGAGAAAGCCATAGTGACTGTCTCCTTCTGAGAGACACTTGGGCCTGCAGATTTCCTGGGCTCAGGCCATCGGATGGATGGGTCTGGAGGCAAAGTGGCAGGATGAGAAAGGCCAGGCTGTGAAGCCAGCAGAGCTGGTCTGTCCTGCAGAACCACTACTGTCATCCATGCCCTCTTCAAGTCCTGGGGTTTCCGCTGTACAACTCACCTATTATAACACACAGTGTTTGAAAGGATCAAATGAAATGTATGTGTATAGACCCTGTAAACTGCGAAGCACTGCTGTAATCATGAGATCATTTTTGACTGAATCAGATCACCTGGGTTAGGCACTGTACCAGGACTCAAGCAGGAACACCTGCTCTTATTGCTTCTGTGAACGTTGCCTGTGACAGTTGCATTTCTTTGAAGAACCTCATGCTAATATTGACTAGGTCGTAGGTTCTGATGGAGCTATAGAAGCTGTACAGAGGAAAAGTCATGGCTCTTGATCTTGGGGAGCTCTTAGTCTTAAAGAACAGCAGGTGTTCACAGGTGTGTCCCCTGAATTACAGAAGCTCATCTCAAATCTTGGTGTGAGGGAAGCGATGGGGAAGTGGGTGTGAGAGAATGGGGCTGCGGTCGTGAGAGTCATCATCATTAACGTGGGGCTGTACTGGACCTATGGGTCAGGGGTGGTTCCTGGAAGTTGGAAAAGCTTCCACACTGAGAACCAGCTTGGTGGCAGACTATGGGACAAGCCTGCAAACCACAGTCCCTGTGACATAAGGTGAACTGCAAGGCTGTCAGATGGGGGCTTCAGGTTGGAAACTGCAATGGTTCTAGGACCACCAGGAATGGTTGTGCCTTGCAAAACCAGAGTGGGTGGTGTGTACGTCCTACTCATTATAGATCTGCATACTGAATAAGGCTGCTTGAAGGCACCCGACAGCAAGTGTCTGGGAGGAAGGCGACCTTTACTTTCCATTCATCAGTGAAGCTGTATGCTCAGAGAATTCTGCCTGAACTCTGGCAGCTCACAGAGGGAATGGTAACTAATTGGAGCCTGGCCTTCTCTTTCTGCCACCACTCCCTTTGGGGAAAAGGAAAGGTGTAGTCATGTTCTGGATTAGAAAAAGAGCCCCGACGACAGCTTTCCCAATCTGGCAGGGCCTGTACCAGCTCGCTTCTATTAAATGGCTGGCAAACTTTTACCTTCTCTTTGAATCTTCTGGTTGTTTTTTTTTTTTTTCCTACACTGCTTTTTCTTCTAGAATAAGCAAATTTGAAAGGTGCCACTTTGGGAGCATCCGCCAAGAGCAAGGGTCTCTTCTGCTCCTCCCTCCGGCCACTCCTCCAATTCAAAGTGTTCAAAGTTCAGTAAAGAGGCAAAGCCAGGCCTACTAGGATGCTTCTGATCTAGGAGAGCTGGAAAGGAAGTGAGGTCATGGGGAAATCATGCCTACACTGCGGGAAGAGGGATTCCAGAGAATAGCCATCTGCAGGAAAGAACACGTTCTCAAGGTCAAGGGTATACACCCTTCCCGCCTCTCTACACCATCTCTCTGGCTTTGTTTCTTTTCTCCTTATGGCACCTAAAAGCCTGGGTGTCTGAGATGCCTGGAAAGGGGAGGGGGTTCAGGCCCCTTGGCTCCCTGCCAGATCCCAGGTGGAGGCAGCTGCAAGTGACTAGCCATTTAGTTCCCGAAGATTCTAGGCTGGGTTTGTTTTGTCAGATCCCTCTTGCACTGAGCTGAACTTGCCAAAAGCCGTTCGGAGGCTAGGGACAGCATATTCCTTTTCCTGTTCCCAGCACTTGGCATGACAGCTCACTTCCAGTGGGCACTCAGCAGAGTGTGGTCTCAGCTGGACAAATGCTTTGTGTCACCATCTGCGATCTCTGGCAAATAACTAATGAGATTCGAAGAGTGTTATTTATTGTTTATTTTGTTTTGTAAGGGGTTGCCTCACCTAATTATGGGACTGACTAATCCAAGGTCTATAGGGAGGCAGGAAGCCTGGAATTTCAGGCAGAAGTTAAAGCTATGGTCTTAAGTCAGAGGTTTTTTCTTCTTCTTCTTCTTCTTCTTCTTCTTCTTCTTCTTCTTCTTCTTCTTCTTCTTCTTCTTCTTCTTCTTCTTTTTCTTCTTCTTCTTCTTCTTCTTCTTCTTCTTCTTCTTCTTCTTCTTCTTCTCTGGGAAACTTCAGTTTTTGTTTTATAAAGGCCTTTAACTGATTGAATGAAGGACATCAATATTATCAGGGGAATCTTAAAGTCAGCTTATCACAGCTGTCAGTAACAGTGACAAAGTACAGAAATGTCTGGATCAAAATTTGATTAAGTAGCTGGGTGCTACAGCTTAGCCAAATGGACACATAAAACTACCTTCTGCATCCTGAGTAATAGAAACATCCACCCCAAAAAACTCCAGTGCATTCTAGTGAAAGACACACTTCAGACCCAATCACAGGGTATATTGAACACTATAACTAAGATGTGCACAAAACTTCTTACTCTTTAGGGTTGAGTAGCCTGAATAAAACAGTTCTAAGAACCTCAGTGACCCAAGGGCAGGTCTGAGGTCAAACATGCTAATATTATAGCCCAACTTGCTGTGTAGAGAATTAAAAAATAAAAACTGCAATAAATGGGCTATAAAATGACCCAACATTGTTCATGACAGCAATTGTCAAAACACCCAAGCAATTTGAGTCTTTGGGGACACACTTGCTAGGCTGCCATTCTCCTCAGTCTCCAGCTTCTGTATGCTGACCCTACCTAGCTTTTGGCCTGAAGTCCACTGTATAAATCCCTCAAGACGGCCAGAAGGGCAGGTGCCTGCCTCAATGCTAGGCTGTCTGCTGTCTGCCCATGGTAACTGAGGCCTGGACTGTTTCTGGTGGGGTAGCATTGCGTCCTGCTTGCCATTCCCAGCAGGTGTGAGCAGACTGCAGGCATCTATTCACTTCTACAGCCTTTCTTGGTGCTGGTGCCCTTCCATGCTCTTCCCGGCAGTATTTGTGCTAGAGTTATGGATTGGGCTCCAGTGTGTATTTGCAGCTGCATTGCTTATAGGACGGTGGTGGTGTTGGGTTACCTCTTGTCCCTGCACAGAAGCATTCAGATCATACACACCGAGAGCAGCATCCCTGTGTTCCTAGGCCAGTCCCTCTGATCAGAGCCAATGGCAAGACTCAGAAGCTGGGGTTGGAGTCTAGTGTTACATCTGCTGCTGGGTTTTGTAGGCATGGAGAGGCTGAGAAGGGCACAGAGAAGCAGCAGGGATGTGAAGGTGCCTTGTCTACCAGAATTCTCCTGGTCAGGAAAACATGCAAGCCTACAACTCAGGTGGGGTGTTGGGGGGGGGGTTAGGTCTGGAAAGGTGCCTCCCATGTCCCAGTGGAGGCTGGGAAAGAAAGGCTCACAGAAAACCTGCAATTTTCACTTTCCACATATTTGTGTTGCTTAACTTTAATGCACTGAGCAAAATGTTACTTTTGTTATTGAAAACAAGGTTGCTTGTTAGGATAATTGATGAATTGACCCAATAATAGCATAAGAGGACCCGCTGACCCTGAGAGGTGAATACCCTTGACTCATTGAACAACACTGATTGATCTCACATTCCTTGCAGTGGATTTTAAAGCCCCCCCCCCATCCATTCAGACCCCTATCAGCCTCATGAGGTTCATGTGCACCTGAAGGGGAGGGGTAGGGTGGCAATGGCCATCTGAGTAGTGTGGACTTGCCAACCAGACAGAGCTAGGGACCTACATATACATGGTTTAATTATCATGCAGAGCTGCAGCTGGAGGTGGCTGGAGTGAGTTGGCATCTGCTTTTGCAGAGCCCAATTTCTGCAAATAATTAACCACCAGAATTCTTGATTCTTTCTAATTAATGAAGAGGAAGCCCGAGATCTTCAAAGTCCACAAATGTCATGCTGTCATTGTGTCAGGATTGATCTCCTTTGTTCTAGAGCGAAGAGCATGCCTTTCCTGCCTCTCCTAATTCTTTATAAATTGAATTTTTCTATTACTAGTTGTGACAGCCAGGGAACATGACTTCAGAAATTCACCCGCAGTTCATGCCATATTAGAAGCCTGAATAATAATAATTTTTAAAAAGAACCATAATGGAATGAGCTTTCTGTCTCTGACCCAGAATTAATCATCATCAAGAGACACCTACTGAAAGGAGTTTGTTAATTAGTGCTAATGGAGCTTGCAAGGTGGAGCCTGAAATCCTGGGAATCTGCAAACAGGGAAAAAGGAGACTCCTCCCTTTCTCTGGCCAATGTGCTGCTGAGATGGACCTTGATGGCATTTTGCTTTCAGGGACAGGGAGTGGTGACGGGGCCATGGCAGAGTTCAGTTCAGTGGGGGATGCTGAAGGCTGTGCATCTTCCAGGAAACATATGGAAGTGGTTGATGTCACTGTACATGACCGTGTGATCTCCTCTGTACATGCCACTGGTCAGAACATGCCACTGGGTTCCAAGCATTCTTGCCAAGAATGCAGTTCCAGTCACCAGTCTGGGGGCCTGTCTGGCCAGTCTTTCCTCTGTAACCTGCTTCCCCTAATGTCCTCAGCCTTCTGCTTCCAGGTATACAGCTTCCTCACGTTCCACTGACTCTCCCACACGTTCCCCACCTCCGGGCCTTTGCCCTGGTTATGCTCTCTAGGTGAGGCACAATTTTCCAGATATTTCCCTGCTTGCCCCTTCTCTTCCGTTAAGATTCTGCACCAATGTCACCTAAGTGAGTCCCTGCTTTACTTTGCTCTCTTACCCCAGCACACTATGGGCTCGCCTCCTTTATTAAGTCCACTGTTAGCTCGTGGCTTCCTCCTACTCCTGCTGGAGTGTGAGCTCCCAAGAGCAGGAATCCTGTCTGTTTTGTTCACTGCTGTATACCTGGCACCCAGCGGTGTTGCCAGTACCATCAGCACTTGCAGAGGGAAGGAGTCAGCCGACACTCTTGGGGTGTTTGCTGCATGTGTGAAGCTGTACTTGCTCATCCACTAGCATTGTGGAAAGGCTGTTCCTCCTTCTTTCTCAAGCACCTCAGGAAGTGCCTTTGCTTCCTGTGACTGCCAGATGAAAGCCAGCAGTGTGATCTGAGTTAAATACTACTCGGTGCTTTCCTTTCCCAGTGACTTCTGGGAGGAAGAAATGAGGATGGATGAGTGAAGAATGAAGGTCTTTTAGGAACAAGTGTCCCGTGGAGGGTGGAAACATTCTTTCTTAGTCCATAGCTTGAAAGTGATGGAAGGGTGTGTCTGGAAGTAAGTTAATGATGACCCTCCCTACCAAGAGGACTGTTCACAGGCATCAAAGAGCATGGGATCAAAATTCCAAGCATTCCTGGGCCCCAGCTGTGGGAAGTTGTCTCAGGAAGGCTGGTAGACTCTGCCGCCTCTATGGATTCTTGTCACCCCACAGGGCTGTAGATTCCTGCACTAAAGTCCTTCCACTGAAGAATAAGCTGCTAGGCTTTAGGAAAACCTGGCCCAGGTTGCCTTGTGGCTGAAGGAGCTGAGAAGTGGACAGATCCACCGTGGCACACTCAGCCTGCATCAGCCCTTAGCTCAGAACAAACATGGTGCACGTGCACTGAGGCACTGGGGCAGCTGGGAGCCCCCAGTCTGGAGATGCACACTGAGCAACTCTGCAGAGGTTTGGATACGGTTTGCACAAGGCTTACTGGTGTTGAAGCTTAGTTACTGTGGGGTGGTTTTTTGAAAGGCAAGGGGATCTTAAGAGGTAACTGGGTCGTGAGGGCTCCACCCTCTTGAAGGAATTAATGAGGATCCTGAGAGAGTTCCTTAGTCATCATAAGTGGGATTTATAGTTACTGACTTCCTTACTTCTCCACTTACGTCAATTTCTTCACCTTCTGTTTTTTCTAACATACATGGAGATAGCATGAGGCCCTCCTCAGAAGCCAAACAGATCCCCACAGCATGTATTTGGATTTCCAGAACCAGGGATCAAAACCAACGCCTTTCCTTTACAAATGGTGTAGTCTCAGGTACTCTGTTATACAATGGAAATAAACTAGAATAGTTTCTAACTCTGCCTTTAGAATATTTGAGAAATTCTTCCACATTTTCTCCTCTGAATAACTCTGTTTTTTTATTTTTAGAGAAAAAGAAGAAAAGGCCAGGTGAATATACTTGCCAATCTTCACACTGTTATTAGAACATAGGACCACCGTCTGTCCTCCCCACAAATCCAGTTTCTATCCACAATGCCCTTCAGTTTAGAAGGATGCCTTCCTTATTTTCCTTTTGGAGCTATAAATAAATTGTTCTTATGAGAAAAAGGTTGCTCTTAATCAAAAATATGGATGATTACTAAAGTTGTCTCAAATTTAAAGGATGTTCAGAAGTCAGAGTTGAGAACCCAGGCTAAGTATATTGGGGGTAGGATTGTGAGTTCTTATGTTCTTAGATATCCAAAATTCAAGTCGCAAGGTTGACATTTGAAGCCCCTCTCCAAAGTCAAGTTAAACAGTAAAATTGACCTTTCCTGTTGGGCCTCCACCCTGAATTCTGAAGTTTCTTCTGAACGGTTTCCTTTTACTACCCGAGGCAGCTTCCAGGATGTTCTTGCTGATTTCCAACTTCAGTCTTGCTAAAAGAGATGCAAATACTAATATTGCTGCAATGTGGCTTGCAGCCAGCTGAGCGTACCACTAGCCTGGCCTGCATTTCACCACACAGGTCATTTGTTGAAAACCAAGGAGACTTGTTCCTCAATCCCCAGCCCTCAAAGAATGAAGAAACTACTACAGACTCGCTTGAACATGGCTGCCACAGCCAACCTCGACTGGAAAGTAAATCCAATTTCCAGGCCAGTGGCTTGTCTTTGACAAGGACCTGTAAGGGCAGCCCTTCTGCTTCCTGCCTGAGCACAAGGGGGTGGGAAGCGGGCAGCTCTCGCTGATGCCCGTTACTATGCAGAGACTAGCTGTGTGTCAGCCACTGGGCTCAAGAATATTGTTGATGTGGAGATGCCCTTCCCTTACATTATTCTCTTCTATAATCCAGTATTTATTGATAGCTGTTTTCCCCAAAGCTCAAAGGGTGGCAAAGAGTTATTGTTACATGTTATTCAAGACTTAGATTGGAAAAAAGGTATTTGTTCATCAAGAGCAAAAAACTCCAATGACTTTGGGAGCTGGGTAGGCGAGAGTAGTGAATGAATGAAGCTGTTTCATTATGGCATTTTTTGGGTGTGTGTATAGCATGTGTGGTGGTGGTGACAGTGGTGAGTGGTGTGGGGGTGGCTGTATATACGTGTATGAGCCCCTGCAGGGGCTCCATGAACTCGCCTGTGGTGCCTTGCAGGAAAATAGCAGGTGCCCCTCTTGATCTCTTGTCCACCTGGACAGAGTCTCGTCCAGAGTTTCGGCACTTCTGAGAGTCCCCGTGCTTGGCTGGTGTCTGCTCCCCACAGGACAGGGTTCCAGACATGCGTGGCCACCTCAGCTGTTTATGTGGATGGGGATTTGGTTTCAGAAAGGACTCTTAACAGCTGAGCCATCCAGCCCTGAGCATCTTTAAGGTGCTTTTCTTTTTTCCACCAAGACGCATTTTCCTTGTATGTTTACTGTTCAGGAATATTCTTTCCTTCACTGACTCAGAGCCTGTTGACCTGTCTTTCATTTGACACGTTTCTGATCGTGACTAGATGATCTTCCTCAGTTCTTCTCTGCAGTGGTACCGTGGCCAGCACTTGGCTTTAGTGCTAAGGTGGTTGGAAGCTGTGAAAGAAGTGACGGGGACTGTGTCCAGGTGGAGGGTGTGACCACCAGAAGGAACTGCGGCTACTTGGACCGTGTCGCAGGTGCAGAGTGAGAAGGGGACCCCAACCATATCCTGTGTCCTCAAGGCCTTTAGCAATGCCGTGCTTCCCAAACACATTATGGGACATGGTGCTGTGTCTCTCTTAGGTTTCTTTAGGCTTTTCTTGTCCTCCATTTCCTGTAGGTAACAAGAGGCAGTCAGTGAAGTCTAATGTTTTTCTAGTTGTCTGCTTCTGGGGGTTACCTACACCCCCTCATGTGGCCGCTGGGCAGTGCTTGCTCTGAACAAAGAGGAGACCCTCCTTAACTTCCTGGGACACATCTGTGCATGGGTACTGCTTGTTAAGGAAAGAGGCTTCCTCCAGAATGGCATACAGACTTCCGATTGACAGTCCCCAAAAGTTCTCTGTGGTAGATTACAAAATGGAGATGAATTCCTGCCTTCCTTATGGTGTAGCCCCTCTGTACTCCTCCTATCAAGAAGTCTGCTTCTCCATCCCTCAGGCCTGGGCTGGACCGTGTGCCTTGCTTGGGCCACAAGGATACTCGCAAGCCTGGTACAGTAGAGACTTGGAAAAGATTGCCAGCTCCTAGCACATTAGACTCCTGGGATCACCATGAAAATGCTCTCAAAGTAACCTATAGGCCACACAGACAGGAAAATGCTCCAGCAGATAGCATGTAATAGGCTAGATGTGGACGTTCGCTCAGCCCAGACCAACCATTTGTGCCCAAAGGAGACCTACGGAAGGAACACCTGCTGGGCTAAGTCCCAATCATCCAGAATTGTGAGCAAATAAATGATCATTGTTTGAAAACCAAAGTGCAGCACACACTGTTGTGCAGCTCAAGCTCTCATCAATCTGGTTCACATTGAGAGCGATGACGACACAGCCACACAAGGCATCATGGGGAGCCGGCACAGGGACACCAGCCCTGTGGCCTCTTCCAGCCTCCCCAAGTCAGCCCTGTGCCTTACTAAGCCTCCGTGGGAAATGACCTTACTGTTTATGATTTCAAAAGCCTCCATGGAAAAGGACCTTACTGTTTATGATTTCAAAATCAGGTTTTCTAGGTTAAGCCTACGTCTATGTTGGGAATGAAGAGAGGGTATAGCTCTTAAATGAGAGAAGAGAGAACCTACAGGCATGCGTGTGTGAGCCATATACTTGGCTATTCCATTTTCACAGCCCCTTGATTCCCACATCCTTGAGAAGTGGACTCTCAAGCATGAGTCAGCATGGGTCAGCAAGTGCTAAGCCCAGCACACCCTTACGCTTTCCTCTTTTTCTCTAGCCTAGCACCCTAGGCCCCAAGACTTTCCTAGTTAATTTTTTGGCATATAGGTTTGTCTGAAATGCACATATGGATCCTTCAACTACATCCCAGCTTGGAACCTGGTAAACCAAGGGCTGCTTAGTAAGGCACATGTCCAGCAGAAACAGGTTTCAAGTATGTTTCCTTGGATGTTACTGGCTGAGATTTATAATTTTATCAATACTTTTACGTGTGGTTCTAGGTGTTATGAACACACACAAACAAAATAATAAGTCCTTTTATTAAGAGCCTCACAGCCCAAAGGGAAAATGTGTGTGTGTGTGTGTGTGTGTGTGTAGCCAAACAAGAAAATTGCACAGTGGCCTAGAGACAGCCATAGAGGGAGGGGCTAAATGTAGCTATTTGTGAAAACTGTAGGGAGTCAAGGAAATCTCCATCAAAAAGTGATGCTCAGGGGCTGGAGACATAGCTCAGTGGCTAAGTTGCTAGCCTGCAAAGCCTAACAACCAGAGTTAAATTCCCCAGCACCCATGTAGAGTCAGGTGCAGTGGTGCATGGGTCTGGAGTTTGTTTGCAATGGTTGGAGGCCCTGGCATGTTCGTTCGTTCTCGTTCTCTCTCTCTCTCTCTCTCTCTCTCTCTCTCTCTCTCTCTCTCTCTCTCTCTCTCTCTTTGCTTGCAAATAAGTCAATAAATATAAAAGAAAGAGTAAAAAAGGTTTTTTAAAAAAATACCTGATGCTCAAAATATTTAAAAGAGTCAGAAAGAGGCAGACAGACAGAGAAGAGAGTATGGGCATGCCAAGGCCTCTAACCACTGCAAAAACAAAACAAAACAAAAATAAACTCCATATGAATGCGCCACCTTGTGCATCTGGCTTTACATGGGTACTGGAGCATTGAACTTGGGTCGTTAGGCATGGCAGGCAAATGCCTTAACCAATGAGCCATCTCTCCAGCCCTCAAAATAATTTTTGAGGAAAAGTCAATCACCTGGCAGATCTGGAAACTCAGAAACTGATGGGTGTAGAGAACTTGATTCAAGGCATAAATATGTTATGTGATGGGGGGTGGGGGTGGAAAGATGACATGGAAGGAAGAGCTGAGGCTGGAAGAGGGAGGGAATCTCCAGATCTGAAGTGATCTTGAATGTAGTCCAGGTGCCATACATCCTTGGAAAGTTAACTTAGTAGTGTAGCAAGTTAATAGTCAGAGACGGAGCGTTTCAGCGTGGTGAGGATGAGGGTTCTTAGCTCACAGAGGATTCATGCCATTACCATAGGAGTGGTCTCATCCTCTCGTTCCTCATAAAGGATGGGTTTGGCTGCTAGTTGCCTCTCATAATTTCTTCCTCTTCCATCCTGTGATAATGCAGCAAGGAGGTCCTCACCCGTTCCTGGCTCCTTGATCTTGAACTCCTCAGTCTTCACAAGTGTGTGCCATACGTGTCTGTTCCTTAGGAATTACCCAGCCGGCTACAGCAGTGGCAAATGGACCAGGGCTCAGGGGATTTTATGATTGGAAACTTTGTGGGTAATGAGAATCATCAAAGCAGTTTAAACACAAGAAGAAGTGCGTCAATTTTCTGTCAGTACTGGGAATTGAACCTGGGGCCTTGCTCATGCTGAGCACGTGCTCTGCCACTGAACGATATCCAAACTCCCCTTAACAAACATTTTTAATTTTCAAGCAGTCTCTCTAAATTGCCCAGGTTGGACTTAAACTTGTAATTATCCTGCCTCAGCCTCCCTGATAGGCAGGATTATAAGACCCAACTTCTGATTTGTAATTTGAGAAGGCCCTCTTTAGAAGTCAGTGATCAGAGGCAGGGAGGTACCTGGGAAGCTACCAACCAGTCTAGGCAGAAAGGATGGACAGCAGTGCCAGTGGGCACAGAAGATTCGAGGCTCCAGAGCAGACCCTGGAAGTCCGAGTGGACAAGGCAGCCCTTGGGGGGTGACTGGGGTGTGGAGGAGGCCTGTGATTTCCTGTGCAGCTTTGATGAAGCAGATCTGTGAGTGGGTGAGCTTTGTACTTTCCAACAAAAGCTGCATTTTACTACCAGTGTGACGTATCTGAGGGCTGCAGTGGGGTTCCTGGGAGAGAGGCCACTGGTGCATAGAGCCGAATGGAGGAGATGAAACTGAAGGAGCAGCAGGAAGGGCAGTCAAGGACCTTCTCTCAGGAAGGCCAACTGAAAATAGCAGTCTGGGCTGGCAGGGTGATACACCACAGCTAGGTGTGGGCGCCATCCCTGTGAGCCACATGGGTGGGTCCCCAGATGACCTTGGCCTATAGTTAGCTCTCATAATCAGCTGTGGCTGATTTCCAAAGGAGCAATAATAGCAGCTGACAGCTTTGGAAGCATCTTTTGTTCTCTGAGGAGAAAAAGTGCTTATAAGCCGTGTGTTTCCTGGGTGCTACGGTTCTGATGTGACTAAGGGCTTCTGTGACTGAAGACATGCCCCAGGTTTCTGTAAGGCCATTAAAAAAAGTCATCATTCTTTTCTTGAATCAAAATGCATTGAACCTCTTGTGTAACTAAGAAGAATCAAAAAAATGTAAGCTCCACCCCTGGGAAATACGTCAACGATATGCCTGTTTGCATGCTCTCATTTATGAGAGTTTCTTCTGTACTTTTACAGATCATAATAAAAGTAAATTATAATACAAGTCTTCAAAGGCAGAGAAGGAAGCTAACCTTAACAGTCACGGTAGAAGGCCATGTCCCTTGGGGACCTAAAGATGAAATTGAAGCTTCCGTTAGACTTGAGATTCTCAGAGTTCCTGCCATCACCTAGCACTCAGATTAAACACGGTTTCTTTGGTGTATGGCACCTGGGTAAAATACTGAGAGACTGCAAAGCTATTACTTGTAAATTGCACTTTAAAGACTGCACTTCATCCTGGGAACACTAGAGGGCGAACGTCAGATGGAGAGAAAAGGCTACGCTGGAATGGAGTGAGGAAGGCTTTTTTTTTCCACATTTCATTAAGGTACAAGTTTTTACTCTGGTAGACACTAATGTTTATAGCAAGATCAAGTGAATTCGTCATTGAAATTCAGTGTTAGAAAGTTTATGGTGTGCTGCACCTGTTCAGAATCGACAACAGTAAGGGGAAACTTTTCACCCAGAATCTATATTCTACCCATTTGAGGCATTTTGAGAGCCAGTACATTACAGCTCTATCTGCGAGTCTTTAATTTTAGAGGATACATCATTTGGATGAAAAACCTTTCACAGCTATTGGAGTTTTCAAAAGAGTATTGGCCATATTCAGAGTTCTCACAGTGAACGGTAATGGCGCCAGGCATTCACAGACATTTGCAAGAATAAAACGCGCTCTGTAAACAGGATTGGAAGTCCTTCCTTCCCATTTCCCCATGATTCTGTGTAGTAGCGCAACACGAAAACACCCCCATGCAGTCTCTAGATCACTGAGGTTAACTAGTCCTGTATCACTCACATGTCAATGACACTGATACTTACTTTTGCGGTTTTAATTCTCAGTTCCTCAGTCAGTCCCTTTGTGCCTCTTGAAAATGTCAGGAAGCAACAATTAAGGCTTGTCTCATCACCAAATAAAAATTTAACAATCACCACAACCAGAAACAAATATCTAAAAATCTTCTCAAAGGAGACTGTTCAAGTAATGATTAAAACATTTTACCAAAAAACAAGCAAACATGCCTGTGGATTCCCTACCATCCTTTGACCACAGCCAACTTTAAAGTGGCTGGTAAAAGCCCATGTGGGTCTAAATGGAGGAGAAGTCACAACAAAACATGCTAAAGTTAATAAGGACCTGCCCTGCTACAGATCTTGGGCTCACACTCACCTTACGAGAGTAGAATGGACATTATGGACGGGAGACAGAGTCCCTTGGAGACAGTCGATGCCCTGACAGCTCTGGAATTTGGGTTTGCATTTATCAGCCATGCAGGAAACACTTACCTCGAAGGGTCGAACCTCTAATTCCAGAAAGTGCTGACATGCCTTTCTGAACCCGTTAGCAAAAGTCTTTGGCAGCAGCGCCATTGATCCTTGTTGTGGTAATGAATCGATTTAGAACATTCTGGTGTCACCATCCCTGCAAAAGCCCATTCGTGTGACAATTTCTTCCATAGGCACAGTGAGGTGTTTCCTGAAGGCACATGCGCATAGCCCTCTATGGACAGATCGGACGCTGCTGCTGAATGACAGGGCGTCTGCTTGATTTACACGAAGCCCCGAGCGCGCATATGAGGATAGGTTAGGGTTAGATTGACACGCAAATGTGTAGCCAGACTTCTGGCTGACAAATGGCAGGGCTATGCCAGCACTTTCACTTCTCTGGAGAAAGACCAAAAGTAAAACAGGAGGATCAAGTTCACTTCTAAAGGACATCCAAAGCCAGCGGATGGCCGGGTGGCAAACACATTTCGATATTAATTCCCCCAAATAGTATTGGATGCATTTAAGGGTCGAGATGGTACCCAATCCTTGTGAAATGTCACTGTTGACTGGGTGCATGTTTATTGACATTCCTTCCAAAGGATCCCCATGTTTTCGAGATAAATCCATTTTATTGGCAAGCGTAGGTTTAAACTCAGTACTCTCTAAAAATGGCCCGTTTGTGTAAATCAGAAACTGAAAATAACAACTGATGAGATTAGTCCTAAAAATGATGCCAAGCATGAAATGGTCCAGATTGGATTAGGGTTATTCTGGCAAGCACAGCTGAGAACAGAAATGTCCACACAGCATCTGTCAAGAGGGTCGGATTGCTTGGAGGACTTTTGTTTCCAGGTTCATGTCTTCAAGGACTCGGCGTGACAGTCGTGACACTGACCATTGAGCTCCCGTGGCATGCCCAGCACTCCGTGTCATTGTCCTATGTATCATCCTCCCACCTTGGGCCAGGGTTCACGCTCTTTCTTCCTAAATGAGCCTGAGGAGGTTCAGAGACCTCAGCTGCACTGTCCGCAACTTCAGAGTAGTGAGTCAGGCATTAAACTCGATTTGATTCCAAAGCCCCTTGAATCATGCTAACCTGTTCTATTCTGATGTGAGTTCGAGTCCTGACTCCACTGGCTGTGTGATCTTGGAAAAATTCCTAGGCTTGGATCTGAGTCTTCGCCTATCAGAAATGTGTGTGTGTGTGTGTGTGTGTGTGTGTGTGTGTGTGTGTGTGTGTGTGTGTGTACGCACATGAGGGCATTAGAAGACTTTAACTGCCTTTCGTTTTTAACCTCCACTGCCCTCATGAGCCACCCGTGGGTGTTTAATGTCTTCTAACTGAGGTGCATGTTTGGTCAGTTGTGTTCTTTAAGTGAACTCTGATGTGAGGAACATCTCCACGTGAGATTCAGGAGATGACTGAAATTCTGTCTCAGGGGTGCTGTTCCTCCTCGTTGAGCTCCAGGGAGCGGAGTTCGAGGTTCTGATCACGAGAGAGCCATGGAGGCTGTGCTGGAAGTGGAGAGCAGTCTTTGGGGCAGTTGATCTTCACTGTCGATGCCACTGGATTCACAACACCTAGGAGACACTGCTCAGTGATTCTAGAAAAGTTACCTGATGAGGGACAACCCACCCCGTGCACCCCATAGGCAGGAGTCCAGGCTCAATAGAAAGGAAGTTGAGAACAGAGCTGAGCACCAGCATTCATCTCTCTGACACAGGCTGCTCCGCACCCACGCTCTTCCAGAAAGACCTGCCACCACGCCTTCCCTGCCATGATGGACTGAACCCTTAAACCTCGAGCTCACGTCAATCCTCTGCCCGCTGCTCTTGTCACGTGTTTTGTCAGCCACGAGAGAAGTCATGAGCATAGGATTTTATAACATCATCACAGAAACCACTGGACTTAGCTCTTGTCAGAAGGCACTGTCACCAAATATGCAGAGAGCTCCTATTTTGTGTCTAATTTCAGTAAATTAGTGTGGTTAGATATCACACCCCTGTGTGTGTTCCTAAGTCACTGCACTCTGCGGGAGAGCATCCTCTGAGCTCTCAGAGTGGACCATCCCTTTGCTTGGCATCCGCCCCCTCCCTCTGTTGATGTCCTCCTCTAAGGACATCATCGGGCAGCATTCTTGAGGCTTAAATAACTGGGGCCTTGCTGTTTGGGGGAGAAAGGCTGGAACATTCCTTTGATGTGTCTTGTGACACTTATTGGCTAAATTCAAGCTTTTGCTAGTTGACCAGATGCCAAGTGTGCTAGCCTGTGTATCATCTTACAGATAGCTGGATGGAAAAGATACAAAACACTGGGAAAAACATTTTCAAGTTATATTGCAGGGCTAATTAAGGTAAAACGTTGACTAATTGGAAACTTAGTTGAACAAGATATTTTAGATAGAAGGTACAGTATTTGAAAAATTTATTTAATATACACTGAATGTCATCTGTATATGTGCTATTAGGTATTCAAAGAGGGGCAAGAGATTAATTGTCCTTTTATTCAAAGCATTTTCTGGTTCTCTTATACAAATCTACTGTTGAAAAATTAATTCCATTTCTTTCCAGTCTCTTTAGTTATTTTCCTTTTTTATTACAAAAATGCAATCATGCAGAATATGTATTTTGAATTTATTTTTCCTCATGCAACGTTACAAGAACACAGCCTAAGTGGCATTCTGTTGGAAGTATAGAATGAGGAGCTTAAACATTTGTTTCCTTAAAATCGGATTTTTTTTCTCCTTGTTTCCCTCATATTGTCCTTTTTACATTTCCCACGACAAATGTCCATCTGTGGAATTACTGGATCAAAGAAAACAGTTTAAATGCTCAGTATTACCAATATTCATTGGAATTGCTCCCCAAATGAGTTAGTTGCCTTTGTCCATTGTTGGATTGATTTTCCTTTATATATGTGTGCATGTGTACACACACACACACACACACACACACACACACACACACACACACACACACACACTTGCTTATGCAAAGAAAAATCCCTTTTGGGAAAACACCTCCAAAACTTAACACCCCTTATGTATTGAAGTCACATAATAATCATAAGAACCAGAAGACACTTTGAGTAGAAGACTATTTCAACTTCTGTCCTTTTCCGAGTATTCAGTACCATATATGCAGGTGGCAAAGACAATCATTTCCAGATGACTAGACAGTGGGAAGGACTAAGTGACCTGTCCAAGTCCATGGACATGTGATCAGAGCTGGAACTTGACCTTGCTTCTTCTGAGTCCACGCCTATGTTGGTCCACCATTCCACAGCTGCCCCTTAAATCACAGATGGGACCAGCCCAGCAAGCCCTGAAAGAGCAGCTCCGAGAGGCCCTGCTGGTCTGTGAGAAGAGCACAGATGAGCAAGCAGCCCTGGAGCTGAAAACGTCCTCATGGGGTCTCTTGAAAACGAAGCATTTCCCCAAAGACTGAAATACTTCTGATTATTTTACTTAAGCCATTTTGTCTTCCCATATACACATTTAAAAGATTTAAAAGCATGTTATTTAATAGTGTTTGAGTTAGAGTATTTAAACTCAGACATACATGAGTAACTCTAGTTGGAAATTGTTCGTGCATATCTGAAGGCAGACTCTGGCCTTTGACTTTAGCTTATTAAACACAAGGAAACACAAAGTTGAAATTCCATTCTTAGCTCCCCAGCCATAAAACTCAATGAACAAGGCTGCTTCCAGACCGATAATTCGTTGGCATTATAGAGTCAAATTACAGTAAATCAAGGTCTCACCATCATTTTTCAAAAAGGAAAATGGGTTAAAAGTGTACATGTCATCCTTTATCTTGAGAGCAGCCAGCAGGGTTTGAAGGAAATAACAAACACCTCCCAGCTGGAGGGCATTTGCTCTCTGCTGGTCCAGTGTTGGGTTCAGAAGGCCATCTTGGGGGAGGGCTTCAGGATGACAAGAAGAAAGCTGAGTGGGAGGTTGAATAGTTGCCATTGGCAGAACCCCCCCCCACCTCATGTCTGCACCCCCACCCCCAGCAGATAAAACACCGTTATCTGCTCAGACCATCTCTTAATGGAAATTAAAAATTAAAAAAATGAAGCAAAACAACAACGAATCACCAGTATTTAGTTTACAAAGATGGGTTCTGATCTGAATGTGGACAGCAGGACCTGTGATTCTGGCTGACCTCATAGCTCAGTCTTGCTCATAGTAGAGCAGGGTGGTGTCTTTCTTCCAGGGCCAGGACTTCTCCTTTGACTTCCCTGCAACTTCTGCATGGAGGTGGGGTTTAGACTCACCGTGCCTGTGAGGAAACAGCAGGATGATGGAGGACGCATCTGTAGAGATGTGATCGTCTCCCTGGGTCCCTTGTTTTGCAGCCATATTTTAACATTAATGGGTGGAGAATCCTGAAAACAAAACAAAACCAGCAAACCAGACAGTAACACACAGAAGCTTCAAAGAGACAGGTTGCAAAACCGTGAAATGAGATCTCCATTCCACCAACATATTTTCAGAGTAATTTGCCTCAAAGTCCAGGCAATAAATAAATATACTGTGCACAGATCTGCCTGAGGCTGAGCTCTTGTTTTGCTGGCGGCACTAGAGAAGAGGCCTGCCAGGCACAGCTCCGGGCATTTCCCCAGTCTAGTCTGCACAGCTCTTCTCTCTGACTTTGTGCCTGGAGTGTTTTCTGTCACCTCCAAACATTGCATGTTGTGATTAAATCCATTTCCAGGGCTCATGCTTAGGCACTCAGCAATGCAAGTGAGATGCAGGCAGAGTCGGACAAGATGGCACTTGGGCCCAGCCAGCACTGGCCAGGATGTGGCCAGGGAGGGCCTGATCCTCTGTTGTTTTTGGAAGTTTCTCCATTGGGTTTTTACCAGTGGGTGGTCCCCCAGGTCTCCTACTACATTCCAAATATTTCCAAAACTTTCTGAGAGGCAACGCTCGACGGAACGTGCACATTCTCCTGACTGATGGAGCCATCCTTCCCTCCCAGCACCCTTGCTGTTTCCTGTGAATCAGACACAACACAGCAGAACTTGTGAAGTCCTAAGATTGGGGCTTCATTAGACACCCTTTTCTTTGTTTTACAACACCTGTGGCTTAATGATTAGGGTTTGCAAACTTTTTAGTTAGCTCACCAGAATCAGTAGGCATTTCCAACACTTAAATTTGTAAATTACATTCTTGTACTATTAACCCAATACATTGTGATAATGAAACAGATCTTCATCTGTTAAAGGTGAAACATGAAATATATATATATATATATATATATATATATATATATATATATTGCTGGCACAAAAACCACTTTTGCTTTCATGGTCTTATCAAGGTTGTATGCTTATTTGATAGGTTGGGACTGAATTGAGTAGTGTTACTTGAAAAGCTTGGTTTTACACTTTGTGAGGTGAGTCACACTGTGTTAAGTTCAGTTTATTTTTATAACTGGTTTTAGTGACTCTCAAAGGCTGAGAGAACACAGGAAGGACACTGTCTGCACTTACTAAATCATGACTCATATTTCAGTTCTATCTACCAGTTATACAAAGATTTTGTTAAAAGTTTACTAATAAATTTCCTCCTGCCTCAGGACCAATCAAAATGCTCTTATAATCTAATCAAAAGTGGTCAAATCCACAGAATGTTAGAAGGTAAAATATCTGGTTGATGCATTATTTTTCCTATGCATAGATAGAATACATCTAAAGCTCTCTGAAATTACATATTTGGAATATGTTTAAACTTATAAAATACCATTTCCAGGGTTTTCAAATATGTACCTATTAGGATTTTTAATAAAGATGTTAGTTAGGATTTAGGATTGAAGGATTCTCCAAAAAGGCTCATGAATTGTAGACGTGTTTCCTGAGCAAGCAGTGGTCAGAGGTGGGGCTTCTGGGAAGTGATTGGATCATGAAGGTTCTGTCCTCATTAGTAGGTCCATCCACCATTGGATTCAAGTTGAATGAATTATTGGGAGATGGTGCAAGCAGGTACAGGCTGGTTGTAGAAAGTAGCGGGCTGGCAGGGTGGGGGGTGTCCCCGCCCCGGTCCTTTCTTATAATTGCTCCTCTCGGCTTCCTGTCTGCCATGAGCCTTCATGCTCCCGGCCACGATGATATAGGCCTCAGCTCAGGTCCAGTGGAACCAGCAGAACATGGACTGGAACTTTTCAAATGGTGTGTGGAAGTCAGTCCTTCCTTAAAATCATTTCTCCCTGGCATTTGGTCCTAATGACCAAAGGGTTTACAGAAATAAATTTGCACAATGGTGAGAACATTTCTAAATAGTCCCCTAATAGGGGCTGAGGATGTAAATCAAAGGTGCTTGCCTAGCATGTCCAATCCTTGGGTTGGACTCCCAGCACTGGATCTATAAATAGAAATCAATCATCCCCCTTCAAGATGCTTCCTCCCTAGCCTGCATCTCACTCTCCCAGCAGGCACTGGGACAGCGTGGACATGACCTCAGCTAGACACACTGTTTTTGCCGAGCTTTGTGCTAGGTTGTATGTTTCAATCACTTCCTGTCATTTACCCAGTAAAGTGGCAGCAGGAGTGTCACCTGGTCAGTTTCTGCTAGGGAGGGCTGTGTTTTAGGAACAGCTTAGGCAATTGGTAAGGGAAATAAATGAATGCATATAAGTCCCTGAAGTAACGTCGGGTGCCTTGGATCAGGCTAAGGAAAGACAGTTTGACGAGGGCAGTTTTCAAGGCTGCGGCACCATTCAGGGTGAGCCACAGCCACAGAGAAGCAAGCCGAGGAAGCCCTTCCTGCCCTTCTCCCCAGCCTGCAGAGGGTATGACCAGAGGCAGTCAAGGGGTGCTAAACAAAGAAACCCTATGTCCTTTCTGAAGCTTGAAATCTAAGACCGAGGTGCTGACGGGGATGGTTTCTTCTCCCCGTAGCTCCCTCTGGTCCTCCTCTGCATGTGTCTGTGCCCACATCCTCCATGGGTATGGAAGGCCTCCAGGCATACTGGATCAGGACCATTCCTTGTGCTCTCATTTTAATTCGGATACCTGTTTCCAGAAGTGGTTGGGCTCTGAGGTGCTGTGGATTGGGCATTCAGCACAGGAAGGGGCAAAGGATGAGCTATAGCTGAGCACATGCCCACCTGCAGCCCATGGAAGGGAGCCTGGGCAACCATCCCTTAATGCTGCTTTCTTCCCGCTCACCTTGAGGTCTCCAGATCTGCCAGGCCCTCCACTAGCAGCACCCAAGAGGAAAGCAGAGACCAGCGAGCCTGTCTGATGTCACTCTTACAAGGCAGCCTGCTGGGATCTAGAGAGGAAAGGAGAGTAATTTAGTATTTGGAGTAAATAGTCTACACCACTCACACGGACATCAGATTAGCTGCTTCTCTCATCGCTGTAGCAAAGTATCAGACAAAAGCATCTTAAGGAAGGGCTCATAGATTGAGGGAACGGTCTGTCATGACTGGGAATTAATGAGGCAGGGGATGAGGCTGATATTCACATTATTCCAGTTAGGAAACAGAGATGAATGCTGATGCTCAGATCCTTCCCTCCTTTAGCATTTATTTGACTTTTTGCACATGCATGTGGTATGTGAGCGACTCACCAGGGCTGTGCATGTATGTGGAGGTCTTCAGTTCCTCTGCCCCTTAGTTTTTCAGGCTGGATCTCTCACTGGACTTGCAGCTCACTGATTTGGCTAGACTAGCTTATCCAGTAAGCGCCATCTTCCCTCCCCAGCACTTGGCATTGCAGGGGTGTGCCACCACACCAGCTTTCACATAGGCACGAGGGAACTAAACTCAGGTCCTCATCTTGCCTGCCTACCTCACCTCCCCAGTACCTCCTTCCCCTTTTAATCCACTGCCCTTTTACCCAAGTTCATGGGACAATGTTGCCCACATTCAGGGTGTGTCTTCCTCAACCTCTCTGGAAACTCCCTGCAATATACATCCTCGATATACATGCCAGGTAATTCCAAATCTAGTCATGTTGACAAGGAAGGTTAACCATCATGGTGCGCGTGCTCAATTTAGAAGACAGACATCGATGAGTTATGAATGATTGCACAGGAGGAAGTAAGTGACATACGGTTCCAAGTGAGCTGTAAGGGGTGGAGGCTGGGGATTCACGTTATGAGGCTCAGCTCTGTGTGCTGGACCAGCGTGAGCAAGGTGTCACAATCACAGGAAGACCTCTGCGGTGGGCAGACATGAGGACAGGCGGTCTACAGAGCCATGGTTGGCAGTGATTTTCTCGTAACACTTTGTGACTGTACGGCACCCTCGTAGGCTCTGGGTGTCAGCTACCCTCCAGCAGTCAGCTTTCCAGCCATCCTCATGAACAGCCTTCTAGGTCTCAATGGAAAACAACAATCAAGCCATGGCAAAATCCAAATCCATCACTGGTTGTTTTCTTCAATTGTTCAAGCTTCTCTGGCTGTCAGTTGCTGGATAAGCCAACCTTGAATGTATCGTATAGGGTAGGTTTCCCACTAAATGTGGCAATTAATGTTAATTCAGATCACCACTTCCTGTTAGCACTTCAGGTAACCCGATTTCAAGAACTTGTTAGTGTCATCATTGGGTGGTTTTTATTCATGAAAAGCCTGCAACTTTTGGTGAGAGAGCTGCATACCAAACCCCTCCAGGGGGCGCTGCTCCCATGCCATTGTAAGTTGTTTGCTCTTTGTGACAATTTCTGGCAGATGACATCAAGAATTCCAGGACCTGGGTGTCTTGGTCACCCCACTGGATCTATAGTTGCAGTATGGGTAGGTGGCAGAGGAGCTGGGACAGGGAAGGCCACAGTGCCAGGGGCAGCAAACATCCCACCACTGTGTGCAGACAGCAGTGACATCAGATGATGGAGGTTCTCTTTGGTTTCAAGGGCAGAGACCAGGAGACCTTGACAGTGACAGCAGGCCAGGTCAGGTCTAGGGGCCTGTGGCTGCTGTGGAAGTCACCCGAACACTATCTGAGGCACTCCAGTTTAGCAAAATCCAGGCCCTTCTTTTCAGGGGAATGAAGGGAGGTTCGTTTTCAGTGTTCACAGAGGGAATCAGATACACTGCACATAGACAAGCCATTTTTGCTACCTCTACCTTAGGCCTGGTACCTTTCCTTACCTTCACATGAGGCGCAAGCCTCCTGTCGACTTCTTGGTTCCTCATCTTTGCCGACACTCCTACCTTAACCACTGGGCTTTTCTGTTTATGGGATGCAAAGAAAAGGTATTCTTCGCAAGAGAGAAACTTTTCTAACCACAGCGTGACTGTCATTTTGAAAACATTCTTGCATAATCTTGTAAATCTGAAGTTAGCAATTGCACTGCTCATCATGAATCCCGTGGACGAATGTGCACACCTGTGCCCAGGGACAATGTGCAAGCATGTCTGCCACTGCCCACAGTTGAAGAGAAACACGTCTGCCAACAACCAAGCGGCATACAGTAGAAATTACCTAAAATAAAAATAAGCTGTAGGTATGTAAAGGCACACAGCGCTAAAGATCAAATTAACAAAAGAAGCCAGATAAACACAATATTTAAAGCATGATTATATTAGCATTAAAATATAGGTAAAACTAAACTATAATTTTTGGGATTCATATTTCAGTGGTAAAGTAAGAAAGACAAGGCCGTGCAGAGCATAAAGGCTGCACAGCAGTAGCTCTGAAAGCCTGGAGAAGTCCCGTGGGGAGAGGGTTATGGGGGTGGCTGTGTTTGGCTTCTTGAATAGAGTCTAAAGGTGTTCACCGAAAGGACTCTGAGCTATTTACATCTGTAGTTGATGTACTTAGCTAAGCCTTCTTATTTTGCAAGGTAGACACTGCTCAAATGAAGTAATTGTCTGGTTAGTCTCAGAAAGACTAGGTCTTGAGTGGAAACTTGAAAGTAAAAAGGAGAGCATTCCAGAACACAGGAAGGCCCAGAGCAGAGATCTCTTCTGATCTGCTGGACTGAAGATAGAGTAGCCTGGAGGTGAGGTCAGAGGCTGGAAAAATGAGTCATGGGGTGCCAGGCACTGAGGCGGTGGGAAAATGGTGGAAGGATGACAATTAAGTCCAGGAAGTAAGAGAGACAACAGTGATGAATGTACTTGAAAGGTCACTGGGCTGAGGACTCCAGAGGACAGAGGGACAGTAGATCCCAGACTGCACTAGGAGGAGATAGAGGGAGCTGGGGACACACACACACATGGGTTTCCAGTACTGACCGAGCAGAGCTGTACTGAGGGCCAAGTTGAACGCCAAGGAGATGAGACAGACTGCGCCTGGGGGGGGGGATCTGCTATCTCTCATGTCTATTAGAGAGAACTCGGCATTTTCATTCTCAAGAAATGCAAAGGCATTTATCTTAGACTTGACTCTGTTTTCCATTGGTTTTATTTTCATCTGTTCCTTCAGTTTAATGAGATGTAACAAATAAAAATTGCAAATATTAAGAAGGGCTAATTCAGTGGTTCCGCAGGTGAGCAAGCCCCCTGCTCCGAGGGTGGGTGGACTTTCCTAAGGCAGCACTGGAGAGATCCTGGCGAGACCAGGCATCTGTGGGAGTGCGGTTTCTGCAGGAACTTGGCTTTACAGTCACAGAAGTGGCAACAACTTGCAACAAAGTTAGTGACCGAGAGGGTGTACTTTCAGGCCCAGCGTGGGTGACACTTTCTGTGACTTTCATCCTCTGCATTTTCTTATATTCATCCCCCACTTTTTCTTCTTCTTTTTTTCCCCACCATCTTCCTTCTGGTGTCTCTTCCTCTGCGCCATCTCCTCTGGATTTCCCACATCCTTTCTGCTCAGCAGCTGTTTCAACAATGAGATAAGCAGACATGAGGCACAGCCTTCCAGCGTTTCAGAGACCCAGTCCTCTGGAGTCATTCCTGTCACTCTGCAGGGTAGATGGCAGGGGACAGCAGCTTCCTCTCATGCTGGCTCCAGGGAGGAAGGTGGTAATGTGGGAGGGATCAGAGTTGGGAGGTTGGTTCAATGCGGGGGACTGATCAGATGCATATGTTTATCAAGGATAAGTTTCAGTTAAGTTTCTGCTCACCAGAAAAGAGAATTACAAAAAATGAAGAGAGAAAATGAACTCATTCTGGTCTCGCCAGGGTCTCTCCCGTGCTGTCCTAGGAAAGCCCACGCGCCCTTGGAGCAGTGGGCAGTGCTCACCTGTGGAACCATTGCATCAGCCTCTTAAAATCCAATGCCAAGTGGTACTGGATCGCAATCAGAAGAACACAGGTAGAAATTCATGTTTTCCCAATGTGTACAGAGAAAACAGATGTAACCATTTCACACATATGTGGGCCTATACACACACTTGTTTAATGTCAGGGACACATAGTAGTGCCCAGATTTTAGTGCCTAACCCCCCTTCTGACCCCCTCCCCCTCCTGAAAGGAATCAGGGAAAATGGACTAGTCCAGCTAGGGCAGGGAAAGATTAGAATATGCCAGAAGCTGAGGCAATGCTTTAAGAATGACAAGGCACATCTGTTAAACATGGTGGCAGGCATGCACGTCACTCCCCAGTTGATTCAGTGGAAACCAGAAACTAACACGATGCGTTCTTATTACATATACTAGTATCTTCAGAGCAGGATGGACAAGTGTGAACTCTCTGGACTGCAGCTTTTCCAAGTCTCATTCCTGTAAGAGCAGAGCCAACTCACATGCCATTTGTCTGCTGACACCATCTCGGGTGGAGGAAGCAGTGCCCACGAGTGAGTCCTGATCGGTGACAGGGAACTGGCTGGTAACGTGCAAATGAGATTGTGAGAGGCGTTTGCCTCAGTGCAAGATTGTCACTTAGAGACAATCAATTTGTGTTTCTTGAGATTGTTCTTCAGGGTGGAAACCACATCATCTTCCCAATGTTGGGTACATCATCTTTTAAGTGGAGAAAATTGAATGTGCAAAGTTGGAAAATCAGGTTACTACTGCCTTGCATAATTTCAAGATGATCTGACAATATGCTTTCAGATTTTTTTCTGGTTATAAAACTTAAAAATTTGAAAAACTCAGAGATGAGAAAATACAAACCTTCCTAGTACTGTCATTCACAGGTAAGCATTTTGAAGTGCTTTTTCTTTTGCTTTAGCTTTTGTACTTAAATATTGCTTCATACTTATGTACTTAATACTTTTCACCTGAGCATTTCTATCATCAAAGTTCTTCATAAAATGATTTCATAGTATATCCATGCATGTCTTTATAATTAAGCAGTGCGATTTGAAAAAAAGCAAATAGAGATTTTCATGGGCAGAAAATTTTAAGAATCCGATATGCCTGAGAAGTCAGGCAGGAAATGATCTCACCTGTATCATAGGGAATGGCCAGGGCAGGGGAGACAGCTGAAGCCGAGGTCCTAAGGGACCTAGGCATTGAACGGAATCACCTGTGGTGCATGTGGGACGTGAGGTCATGGTATGGAGTGTGCAGCTACCTTGGAGGGGAAGGAGCTGAAACTCAGTGGGAACCTCACCACAGAGAAGAGCACAGCCCTGAGTCACGTCTCTATATTTTAAGAATGACTGGTTTAATCTGTGGCAGAATCCTGGCTTATCCCAGTTGCCAGAACCAAAGCTAGTAGGTGGAAATTACAACAGCTTTGGCTTGGAAAGCAGCTTTGAGGATTGTCCCAAAGGGATACAGAATGCTCTGAGGTATGGTGTAAGCATCATGGAGGTGTTTGAGCAGCGCCAGCAGCCTCAGGGATACCATCCTTAGCAAGTACATGCCATCTCGTTAATCTTTGACGGGTATGAACGATGGAATGGCCTAGGTCAAATCTTTGCATCTGAGTCATGTTTCAGAAAAAAGAATACTAACACGCGAGTGTGTGTTTAGACCAAAACTGCCTGTTTTCAATTTTGAGCAGCTTAGGGACCAGCCAGTACTCGTTCAAGCCCAGTCATGTGGTTTGGCCAGGGCTCTGGCTTCCTCCAGCCCTCAACTTCCTTGAGCTATCGAAGTCAAGGCTCAGGTGAGGGTACCTGCCCACACTGGCAACAGCAAGTCTGTGCTTTCATTTATGGTGAACCCCAAATCCAAAGTCCCCATTAACACTAGAAGAACTTGCTCTGAGATCTAAACGTCAGCTAGCAGCTGGCTTTATGTGCCTGGCTCTCCCACTGAAGGCTGAGTAATAAATCCTCCCTCTAGTGGCCCCAGCTCGAGCAGGATCCATCCTGCTTTAGTCTCAGGGCTTTGGGCACAGGAGACATTCCACAGCCTTTGTACAGGAGGAAAATTCCTCTGCTGTGCAGTGAACTCTAGCATGCAGCTCCTTCCAGTTCCACTAAGGACCCCAGACCCCGGTCTGGTGTATCCACAGCCATGTGATGATGTGCACGCTTCTTTTATCAAGTTGCTATTGGAGGAGAAACTGCCTGGCTTTCCTCAATCCCTGAGCAACAAGTTCTCTTCCCTCTTTTAGGCTTCTAGTGGAAAGAGGATGGAGAATGTGCCAGGTCCATGACCTTTGTCCCGGTGGGTGGCACTGGACTTCTCCCTCTAGGTTGTTCCAGTGGAATGAAGCTACTGTGAGCCCCAGAGCTCTCAAGGCTAGGGGTGCCACCTGCCTTCCAGTGATTTGTAATCAGTTTCCTGTCTCTGTGTGTAAATGAAATTCAAGAGGGAGAATTCTAGAATTCAAGCTCTAGTGGAAATACTAAGTGCCAGTACCCATGAAGGGCATGGATGCTGGCTAACATGGTGGCTTCCCAGCACCCCCCCACTGCAGGGAAAGAGAGAGACAGAGATAGAGACAAGAGGAGAGAGGAGAGAGGAACTGCTACTCCCTTTCCTCGAGTCCACACCTCCTCATTTTCAGATGGGGGAATCCTGACACCAGCTGGCCTTTGAGCAAGCTGTGGCTTATCAACAAAGCTGCTCTCTCTCCTGTTTCTGAACCAGCGTCACTCAGGCTGCGTCCCTCCGTAAGAGTCAGTATATGGTTTGCTTTGTGTATCCATGGGCTCTGCACCTGTTAACCAAGAAGCCAACCCCTGATGGAAAATATTTGGGGAAAATATTATTCCTAAACAATATAGTATAACTGTTTAGATAGTGTTATGTTGCATTAGGTATTTCACATAATCTAGAGCCAACACAAAATACACGGAAATCTATGGTTAAATATATGCAAATATTACAACTTTAGGTTAAACATATGTAAATACTACAACTTCAGGGAATTAAGTTTGTGTGGATTCTGGAATTTCTGGGGCGCCCTAGAGCCAACTCCCTGTGGATAGAAAGGAAATAGAACTGGATACTCTAGTCAGATGGAGGTCCCTGGGGTGGAAGACATACAGCTTTCCTAAGCTCCTAAAGCAACAGTAAGATTCACACAACGTAACATGTCTAGTACCTTAAATACCATTTCTTGTTACCTCTGGTGATTACTCATAGGAAAGAGCACTGAAGTGTGAGGATAGTGTGCAAAATGGCACCAACATCTTCTGTTCTCAGCAGCTAGCTGAGAACACATTAGAGGGACGTGCTTCCTCTTGTCACGACTCCTGGGGTTGTTTGCTGTACACCACGATCTGCTCCTTTTACTAGCATGATGGAGTTATACAGAAAATAAATACTGGATTTATGGAACTACATGAAAACATTATTCTGAGGAGGAGCCAATATCCCTCACTGGCTCCCGTACAGTGTGTCTCTTTCCCGTCTCTTTGCCATAAAGGCTGCATGGCAGCCTCCTCCTGGGACTGTCAAAGCCACTTTAAAGGGCCTTGGTCATAATGGGATAAAGCACTTTCAGATCCTTACACGTGTCTCCTTGCTGTAGGTGGGAATATGGTTTTATTCTGTTCTTGTAAGCTGGAAGAGTCAGAAGTCAGCAGTAAGGCAGGATGAAGAAAAACATGGTTCCTTGGGCTTCAGGAACTGACCCACGGGGCTGGGGATGCAGCTCTATGTTAGAGCACTTGCACTGACAAGGCCGAATTCTGAACCACCACAACCCCAAGCCAGTCAGAGAGCTGGGCTGGACTTTTGCCAAGATGAGAGATGATTGGTTGGTGTTTCTGGTCACTAATCAGATTTAAACAACTGCTAATAAGTTGAAGAAAGGTTTTTCCAATTCTTTTCACGAAAATGCAATTCTAGTACATATTGAATATGACCTCATTTTTGACTCACAAGCAGATCTACTGAGCCCAGGGTAGAGATTAGAAGTGAAAAGAAATTCTGATATATATTTAATCTACTTAAAAAAATCGACAGGAGGAGTAAAGTTTCAGATTTTTTTTATTCAAAGGTTCTCAAAAGAAATAAAACAGAAAAAGCTAACAATCTGATCAAATGTACAGTTCAAAAATGTCTTTTGGCGTTTAACAACAAGTCCTAGGAAAGAAAACTACAGAGTTATCTTGAACCGGACAAATAAGTTACCACTGGCAAGTTTGTGGCACTAGAAAAACAAAAATAAAAAATTAACTCTCTTGATCATATAGATATCTCTATGAAAATCTTTTTTTTCAATCTGTACAAAAGGTCTTTCTTCATAAATTAATTTTTTTATAATTTAATGGCTGTCTACTATGTGATGTTTAACTGACTTTTTTTTTTTATGTACAGAGGTTATGTTTCCCAAATCTGACCCAGACGAGTATGGCACTTAGTTCAGACATATCTAGCAGCAGATTCCCCTCCCCTTCTGAGCTATCAAACTTCTGTCTTAACTAATGCAAAAAGTATCAAGTAGTGAGGGACCCAGGCTTATCAACGTACTAGGTACATGGAGGGGGCTGCGCTCGGTCTGGACTTGCACAAAGCAGAATGTTTCAGGGAGCATAGAACCAATAATACCACAACTTTTTTTTTTCAAAAAAGGAAACAAAAACAAAAACAAAAACACATTTCTCTTATGACTATGTAATTTTCACTAGAATCTACACTTCTCAGAGCAGCAAGGACTTTTGAAACTATGAAATGTCACTGACATCTATAATCAAATACAAGCAATAAAATTTAAGAACTAAAAAATACTCCAAAGAAATAACTGCTTAGCCCTAGCTCCTGAGCTAGGAGGATTTGGTCTGTGGGAACAGGGAGGGCCAGCAACCTGTCCCAGCACAAAAGAAAATAGACTCTGAGGTAGATAACTGATCATACACAGCTGACCAGACAGGTACACAGTTTTGGAAGACAACTTAATTTACCATTGCTTTTAAAACTTATGCAATTGCCTTAATAAAAGAGCTTTTAATAACAGTGAATTATCGCATATGTACTAAAGTAGAAATAACTGTGTATTTATGAATCAGGAATTTCATAGTTTCAAAATTGATTTTCTTTACACTTGAACACTTGTAGTGATGATGTAAAGTGTGGCACTGCTTGGATTCAAATCTTCCTTCATGCTTCTTTTGTTGTTGTTGTTTGTCTCGGTGTGTCCATACGTCAATCAAAATTATAAAACCTAAATGCAAAGGTACAAAAAAAGGCACATTCTCCTAACCGCAAACTGGTCCGGCAAAAAATAAAGAGCACAGAAGATGTGATGCTGAGACAAGTTGGAGCTACTGGTTACTGGCTCTTCGGTCTTTGGTGAAGTTACCTTTAAAAGTGCCAAGTCATTTTTAGTTTTCAAATTTACCTAATAGAGAGCATGAGAGAGAGAGGGGAAAAAGAGAGAGAGAGAGAGAGAGAGGGGAAAGAGAGAGAAAGAGAGAGGGAGGAAAGAGAGAGAAAGAGAGGGAGGAAAGAGAGAAAGAGAGGGAGGAAAGAGAGAGAGGAGAGAGAGAGAGGAGAGAGAGAGAGAGAGAGAGAGAGAGAGAGAGAGAGAGAGAGAGCGCTAGTAGCCAATCGTTTTTGCTTCTATTCCTATCTCAGCTTAGGTTTGAAGAGAAATCCTCACATTTAGCTTTTGCCATTAGTTGGTTTTCTCGTTTTGCCAGGTCGCAGGCGTAGTTCTCACTCTAAAGCACTATCATTAGTATAAAGGAAGGACAAAACATTCGGTGACTCCCCTCCCCCGCCCCCCACCCCCAGCCCCAACGCTACCTACACTAAATCTAGAACATCGTTAGTTTTTTTTCCTGAAAAAAGGCAAGAAAGACTTTACATTGCATCATACAGCAGATATCCTAAGTCATTCAAACTACCAGAGGAAGCTGTCCACGCGATGCACAGCCTTACAATTTACCTATTAAAAGTCCCCCAGTCAGAAAATGTGTTTCACACAAAACAGTTTTCCCTTCTTGCATTTCACTACCTTACACGTTATGTGAAAAATCATTAAAAACACCTACTACATATTTAAAAAAGCCAAAATTTCAGCAACTTTTATTGACTACCTTTTAAAAGCCCTATGCTGCTGTTTTACAAGGCATAATAGACCAGCTCATTTGGTCAAAGCATTCTACATCATTAGTTTGAACTAACTTTTACTGAAACAGCTACAGCATCAAAAGAGTTAAGGCAAATTGGAATTCATAGAAAAGGATAAGACACTTCACACTACGTTGAAAGAAAAACGGAAAGCTAAGGAAAGACATCGACGCCAACACTGAGTTACAGCGACACTCGCACGGCAAGCACAGAACACCATGGGTGAAGTCGGACGTTTGAAACTTCAGAAAGCCCATTTCATACAGCTGAAAAAAAGACAAATTAAACACAAAATGAACAAAACTGCAAAAATCCGGTCATGCACTTGGAGAAGTCTTCGTGGTCTTTGTGCATACCCAGAAAATTGAAGTTTTCTTTTTCTCTTTTTTTCTTTTTCTTTTTTTTTTTTTGCATCATAACATTTGATAAAAATCTTTTATTTTTTTATTTTTTTGTTGTTTTTTTTTGTTTTTTACTAAAATAAACCTGTTCAGGGGAACAGCTACTAGATGAATTTAAGGGTTTTATGCACCTTATAGAACTTATAGCAAAAATAGTTTTAGTTGATTTCATTATAAATAACGTTTTCAAGAACCTGTGCAAACTGTCAATAATTTCCTAAAGCACAATTGATCAGAAAAATCCATGATTGTTCAGCCTTCACACCCTTCTTCATGAAAGAACACCTTTCTGTACATCTGGAAGAGAAAGATAGACATTTAAGTGCTCTTGTAGATTCAGCACAACACACCACAGAGCTTTCTAAGCTCTTACTGCAGATAACGTGTTTGAACAAAACTACGCTCATCTCTGGTGGCAGACTTTAAGACTGGGGACCCAAGGGTCACTTCCAATGCCTCGTCTGGCTTGTAAATCTGGGACTTGCAAGGTATTTTCTTCCCTAAAGAAGTCACAGCCAAATCCATGTGGATCTCCAAAGATGGAGTTGACTTTAGGAAATTAACACTGTACACTGTTGCTAGGGCAATCCAGACACTGGATTCCACAACAATATTCAGTCAAAAGTTGTGAGACCTGTGGTTCAAGAGATAACTGAGAGTTTAATCTGTGACCTGTTAATATTAACAACCTAAATTGTTAAGGAATTGCTAATCTTGTAAAGTTTGGTAAAACAGCATTTTAAGCAGTATTTCTTCATGCTGATAAGCGATGTAAGATACTGGTACACAAGACGATTTTGGTATCTAGTATTCTATGATGCTTAAGATTTGTTTTCTGGGGAGAATCAATACATTTTTGATGTCAACATAAAGTAGTGTTCGTTTTGAACAGAATTTTCAAATCATTGAACTCACTGAGTTTAACTTTTCAGTAAGATGGACCGTGATAGCCATAACTAAGACAGTCTGACCAAATCTGAGTTCTAAGTATCACTTTGATAAAAGGACCACAGACTACTTGATTTGACACTCCACAATTATGGAGACCATTCCCTCGTACCTCACAGTTACTTATTGGGTTGAAAGGTATATGGAGAATGGTCATTAGATGTCTCCACGGCCACCTGCTGCTGACCACTTGCTTCCTACAATAAAGCAGAAAGGATGAGACATGTTAGTAAGGGAATCTTAACTCTGTTTCTCAGGCTTGAGTCCAAGGCCATACATCTTAAATATAAGTACTCGTTAAAGTGAGTTTCTTAATGTCATATAGAGCTTTTAAGGCTAATCATTTCCCTAAAGTAGCTGAAATATCTGATAGACTCCAAGAACCTCTCAACCAAATGTTTGACATATTTATATTTTTTAAGCTATCATTTATCAAACGGCTCTTTTAACCTCTTCTCCCTGAAAGTCAGATATGGTGTGAAATTCAGTATTTTCAGATTGTTGTATATCATTGTGATGGTTAGGTTTTGTTGTCAATTTGGATCTTTTTAATTATCTTGGGTGGGTCTCTGAGGATGTTTACAGGAAGGCAGCCTCTCAGCAAGGGGCTCAAAGAAGCTAGAAGTAAACATCCTTTCCTGTGTGGGTAGTGCAGGAAGGAAATTCCAGAGATTCAGGAAGCCATTAAGTCTGGGGAAGGGTTGTAAGACTCCACCCTAAGGCTATATAAAGGAGAAGAAATTCTCTCCTGGCCCTCCTGCCTGTTTCTTGTTCTATGTGTGATGTTGGTGATGGGTTTCTCTCTCTGCTTGGACCTGTGAAATAGGACCAGCCTCTTTTACTTTTATGGGACTTCCCCTGGATCTGTAGCTTGAATAAATTGTTTCCTTCCATAAACTGGAGATTCATTCCAGTGGCGTGTGGCTGACTACGACAATCATAATCCTCCAAGGGTATAGGGCTGTACCTCACAGTCAAACCTACCAGAACTTCTACACTGAAAGGTATGACTAAGCACAGTAAGTGAAACACTATCTAGTGGTTCAGGCCTTTAATTCCATGTATTTGGGAGGCTAAGGCAGGAAGATGCGAGTTCAAGGATGCCTAGTCTATAGGGCGACTTCAAGGCTAGTCAAGAAGACAAAAGAGATTTGCTTGAGATATAGCTTAGTGATAAAGTGCTTGACGAGCAAGGAAAAGGCTTTGGTTGAATCCCCAATACTATTCAATACTATTCAAAAACAACCCCCACATCACCAAAACAAAATGCCAATTCATAGCAATTGGGAAAACCAGTTTGTCTTTCTCAGTTCAAGTTCAAGTTTTGCCACAGGTTGGGTTTCTTGCTAAGAAATAGAATTTTTATTTTCTAATTTTCTGGAGGGTTTCAGAATTGTAGATAATAAATTGTTGGTTCTGGTAATTGTGGTTTTAAAAAGTTGAACAACGATACAAACAGTAACAAACAGGCCTCATTTCTATGGCCCTTCCAGGAGAGGGGATCTTGGATTCTCCTACTGAGTGAGGTAAACTGGACTGCTTAGGCTCCCTTGGGCTTTTAAAAGTGATCTTAAAAAAAAAAAGGTATGCCTCCTGCCCAGTCATAATACAAGTGCCCAACTTCTCCCAACCAGCAACTTCCAGAATAAGAACAAAGAATTTTAGCTATAAACACAGAAATGGTTTCTTCTTCATCTTTGTTCTAGTTCTGAAACACCAGTTTTCCTATTCACTAGCAGAATCCTGAAGGATTCCTTTCTTGTAATTACTACTATTGATAAAATCTTTAGGACTACAAACCTCAGCTTTATGTTAATATGCCTGTAAGTATCATCTTATAGGTGACATGAGAGACTCTACAAGTCACAAGCTTGGAAAGTTTTGGAGGGGACTGAAGGGATACCACATGGATGTTGTCACCTTAATTTGCAGGTAGAAAGTTTTATTTTAAAGTTGAAAGTAACACTCTAGGCAATACACCTTCTAGACTCAAATCTTCATAGAAACGTTTGACAATTATTCTTTTGTGACAGGATCTATGTATGTAGTCAAAACTAGCACAAGTTCAAAATCCTCTTCCCTCAGCCTCCCAGCATCTACCACCACCATTCCTTGCTAAATATTTCGACTTCACATAGATTTTGCTTCGAGTTGTATTTCCTACACAGGTAAAGCCACCCACTGCCACAGAGGCTGCTAGACACTCTGTACCAACCTCAACAGGAACCGCTGTCGTTTGCATGTGTGCATACTGTGGTAAGTAGGCTCCTTGCATGGCTGAGGTGGCAGGCATGTACTGAAAAGGAAAAGGAGGTCAGGATGGGCAGTGGGTAAGTTGTGCAAAACTCAGAGCACTAGGGAATGCTGAGATGGAGAAAAAGTACTTGGACATCTCAAACATGGAATTTATGTGGGCTTCTCACAGAGTTCAGTGCATATACATATGTCACATGGAAGGCAAAGTCCGTGTCTACTTGGCAAACTAAAAATCCCCTATTTCTTTGGATTGCCTAACAAAAAAAGCACATACATGAAAGTCACAAAAATACCTATAATAATTCAATGTCGCCAATGCATTATTTTATAAGATCTCTCCTCAGAAGGTTGAGTGACGTTCTGGCATCTCCCATGTTGGTAGCATGGGAAAGAGACTGTTAGGCTCACCACAGACGAGGCTGGGGCACTCCCTGTGTGTGGATGCTGACAGTCCCCATTTCCCAATGACAGGAGGAATATATAGCCAATTTCAGGATTGTGTGTGGTCCTGGCTTGGCCTTCACAGAAGGATGCTGTTGGATTTTAGTGAATGAGGGAAACCACACACCCTTTGCTCCTTTCAGCCACCATAGACACTGGCTGAGTCCAATGCCTTTGGCCATCTTCTATAAGCTAAACTCAAAGCATACTGAGTTGGAGTTGTTATCAACTATTCCTTATACTCCCAGCAGTCCTTTAGGTGATGGGAAAATAAGGCCCTCTGGAGATCAAGACACAGTGCTTCAAGGTTCTATGAATGAGGAAACAAGTGAGGGGACACTTCCTGCCTCTGCCATCATGTATTACCTTCATCTTACGCTTCCTGACACTTCATGGGCTATGTGTGCTATGTTATGGAGAGACCCACTCTGCACCCAGAGATGGACTTTCAGGTCATCAGCTAACCAAGAAATATCTGAGTATCTACTTTGTGGAAGGCAATGCAGGGTGGGGAAGGGGACAACCTATCTTTGTCATGCCTGAGCCTGGGCTTTCATAGGCAAGGCGTAGTCTGCTTTAATTTACCTTCCTCTACTTGCAGAGACACATGATAGTAATTTGCCACCTACTGTTCCGGTGCTGCCTAGTGAAAGATGACTCATCTGCTGGGCCAGAGGGCTGATCATAGATGCAGGCTGTAGTGACATGGTGTGCTCCATGGAGGGAGTTAACACGGCACCCTGGGGAGGGGAGACAAAAGTGACATACAGCAAACTGAGGGCTAGTTAAGATCCTAGAGTAACCATCTGTAAAGGAAATCTCACAGCTTGTTGAGGAAGGTGGCAAAAAACAATCTCCTTCAAACTTGCAAGTAACATGACAAGCAAGTGCCTAAAATCTTCCAGAGCTTTTCTTGAGACGGGTGTTGGGGAAATGGTGTTTTGGCACTTATTTACAGAGCCCCTTGTATTAAATTTTACTTAACTATAAAGCTAGCTAGTCCGGGAGGAGATGCTATGACAGGAACCACAAACTAATGCAAAATGCTTTCTTAACAAGACAGTTCTTGGGGCCTGGGAGATGGCTTGTTGCAGAATTGGATTTCCTAGTACCCACTTAGAGCCAGATGTGCAAAGTGATGTGTGCATCTGGAGTTTGTATGCGGCAGCAAGAAGACCTAACGAGCCCATGCTCCCTCCCTCCTCACAAATAAATAAGTAAATTTATATATATGCATCTGTTCTTAATTGTCACTGCTTGCAATGTTTGCCAGCCCAGGTTCAATTCCCAACCCATCTATCTATATAAGCTGGATGCAAAAAGTGACAGAAGCATCTGGTGTTCATCTGTAGCAGCAAGAGGGGCCTTGTTGGTGACCGCAACACACATGCACACACTCACACATTCACACACAGATAAATAAAAACAAAAGGCAGTTTCACTGGGTGTTTCTAAGGACTGGGTGTGTCATGGGTGGGAAGCTAATTCAAAGAAGATTAATAATTCCATTTCCAGTCCATGTTCTTTCATTTTGTTTGAAAAAAAGTTTGTCATTAAAACATTTTAATTAAAGTTATTCCAAAACAGGAAAAACAATCATGTACAGTACAGTCTCTCTGACAAAGCCAGTGTATGCAGCATCTGGAGTTAATGGCTGAATTCCATCCTATGCATGTCTTTATACAGTTGCAATCACAAAATACAATTTCATGCTTTAGGTTTTCCTTATAACCCAGCATCCTATTAAAAACATTAACTGATTACATAGCTGCTATTCTCATTTTAAGGGTTAGATTGTACAACACTGACTGTATGCTTGGACTTTTTTTTTTGAGTTGTCTAATTTTTTTTTCTACATCATTTATGGACTTTACCATTCTTCTCACTTCTGAAGCCATCACAATGCCAGGGAATGCAACTTTTCTGACACACTCCATAAATACTAATGCACATCTTTGTATCACTACAACTGATCTCTTAGATGCGTAGTTATTTATTGATAAAGAGACGCACGGCCAAGGATGTAGGAACTTTATTATACTAGTTAGAATTTTGGTGGGAAAGGCAACAGATATTCCTCATGCCTCTTTAAAGAGTGAAAATAGGTGCAGCTCTTATTTCTAAAAGTAGCCAAAATTATATCTCATTTTTAAGGTTCACCATCAAAAAGCGCAGATTAATATGAAAGTGGCCCAGAAACCTAGAACGGGGAAGGAGTTTCCTGTCCTCTCACTCATTGGAACCATCTGTAGACGTTACTATACTCAGAAATTCTCAAATTAAGAGAAGATTGATTTCCAGTATTCCAAATTAGGGTACCCTGAAGTATCTGGACACAAGCTGACTGCCATGGGGGTGTGCATGTATGTACTTGGGAACAGATATGCGTGTGCATGTCATGAAATACACTCACACACTGTCAGGTTGCTCTTTTCCTGAGTTGCAGAGACCATCTCAGCACTTCCTGCTCAGCATGTGCTATCCTGAATCACCATTTCACACAGTCTTACATAGTCTTACACTGCAGTGTCAGTGTTAGGAGGAAATGTGAGACAGATCCTCATTTCAAGGCCAATTTATCCTAAACAACCAGTCTGTTTTTGTTGTATCAATATTGTGGACTGTCTTGCTTAAGAAGATCCTAATTTTGCACTGGTTATTAGCAAACAAAGGGATAAATCTGTGGCCTTGTGGCAAGCATACAGCTAGATCACTGTGGGCATACTTAGCCTTATTTGAGATTTCTTTCTACTTGTGTGTGTGCCTGTGCATGACATATACACATGTGTGGAGGCCACAGTAGAGCACTGAGTATCCTCCTCCATCATGTTTCTACTTGGTTTCCTTTGGAGGGAGTCATTCACTGAATCTGAAGCTGCTGTTGTGAGTTAAGACTGGATGAGCAGGGAGCCCCAGGGAGTCCCTGCCTCCATCCCCTGCCCCTGAGCCTGGGGTGGGTGCTGGGGAAATCAAGTCTTCACGCTTGTGCAGCAAGGCAGGTACTCCCATTACCCTCGTCCCTGCACATTTGTTTTTAATTTTTTTAACCCCTTGTTTTAATTCAACAAACTGAAAGAGATGTTAAATATAAAATAAGGTGAGTGCAACATTTAAAAAAATTTACAGTTATTAGGTTTTTAAGAGTCTGTAAATTTGTATTTTGATAATTTTGGGCACCCTTGGTGCCTCTCTCAATAATAAGTATGCAAAATATAAACTCACCCACTATGACTCAGGGAAATTTGCAGAAGGGGGGGGGCGGAAAGAATGTAAGAGTCATGGGGGGAGAATAACTAATGCATAAGAGGGAGCATCATCATGGATTCAATGGCTTTATCTAAGAACCTATGATACTGAGCATATTGTTGGGTTAATATATGTAATTTTAAGCCAATTAAAAACGTTAAAAAATGCAATCATAAGGCTGGGCGGGGTGGCGCATGCCTTTAAAGCACTGGAAAGCACGTGGGAGGCAGAGGTAGGAGGATCCCTGTGAGTTCCAGGCCAGCCTGAGACTACTCAGTGAGCTCCAGGTCAGCTTGGGCTAGAGCGAGACCCTCCCTCAAAAACCAACACCCCCCCAACAAAGCTGTAAATATGGAATACATAGTAGGGTAAATGCTTAAATTGAGGAGAAATCACAATTGTTATTTACCAAAGAATGAACCACTACTTTTAGAGTTTGTAATTTCCATGGGGAGTTAGCTAAGTAACACAGATGTTCTAGAAGCTCCACCTTTTTAAAAATTTCCTATCTCTATTAAACAGAATATAACAAAAAAGCTGTTTCAGCCCAAGCACTATAAAATATTAAGCCACATCAAATGAATGGTTTCCCAATCCTAGTGTACATAGGAAAATACTGCCTTAAGTGGGATGAATTTTAAGTTTTATAGAAAATTTAAGTTAATGTCTACCACGAACTCAGTTTGAGATAAAAGTGTGTTGAAGTTTTGTGATGAATCCATTTTCATATTCAATATAAGATTTTCCAAATCTTGAGCTCCCTCTGGTAGAGGGTTTAACCTATACCTGGCAAACATAGCTGTTTTCTTACATGCAGAACAGAACATCATCAACGTGAGATACTTACAGGGTGCGGTAGGATATATGGTTGAGGTTGCATCCAGGAAGGACTTTGCACCTAGAAAAGGGAGGGTTTGGAAAGAGGCATTGATTTCACTGTAATAATTACCTCGTTCTCTAGAACTCTTTTTAATCATGTTAAAATTCTACAGAAGGAAGATACAAAGACAGTACTATCAATGATTAAAAAGGTTAAGGAAGTTAGCGTTCTTGACAAACTGGTCACTCTGAATGAGATGAAATGATTATTTAGAACCAATTTCTGTTTGTCCTCTCAGTAAGTCACACCGAAGAGCAAAAGGTGGAGGAAACACGGGCCCCACCTTTGACAGTTTTACTGTCCAAGCCAGGGAGACTGACATGTAATCAACTCAAGAAAATTAGTGAACAGTGTTACAATCAAGGTATGAACTAGGCGTTTTAGGAATGAGGACGAACGAAGATTAATTTTGGCACACCCTCAAAGTATGTGCTATTTTATAAGAAAAACCAAATATAATAACTTTGGCAATCAGGACATTAGATTTCAGAAATATTGTGTAGGGGTCAATAATTTCTGGTTAGTGTGTCAAATAAATATCTGAAATTCAGATTTAAGAAATTAAACTGTGCCAACAAGCTCCTGCCATCAACATTTAAGTTACAAGGGCATCCACCCAGTAGACCCTCTGAACAGAGACACAAGATGCGAGGGTCAGGCCTGTGGCAGGAGAGAGAGCCACTAAAGAGAAAACAACATTAGCCCGTTTCTTAATGCCCATAGCTCTCCAGGGTCTGTGTAACTTGAAAATACATTTTAATTTCCAATTGAGACCAGAGCCCTCCTGCATCCTGTCCCCTAGTGTTAACGTCAGAGACTCTACAAAGAGGATATGGGGGAGTCACGGGGGAAGAATGTAGTGCAATTTACCTTGATAGCAGAGCCCCGATACTGGTTTTCTCTGGTTTTCTTTGCCACCTAAGGCAGACCAAAGTTAAGTGCTTCTGCCTTGTTAACATTTCAGTTATCTGGACTGCAGTCTTTCCCCATGGGGGTACTGGTGGGTTCTCACAGGTGCCAATTTCTCAAATCCAACTGCATAAGCACATGGTGGTTTAGTGGAGAAGGCCCACTCCAACGCCAGGGTAGGGCCTAGATGGATCAATCGCCAGGAGGCAAGCAGCTCCTTACAGACCCCAATTTGGGCCTGAGTTCCACATTATTTTTTTCAAATATGCTTTTGTGGTCTCAATAGTCTAACTGCTTATAGCATTATGAGGTTAGGGAGCTAGGACATCTAATCTTGTGTTTTTTCCCCTAAGCAGCAAATTAGCTGCTGTTGATTTCTGTTTCTTAACATTTCCTAATTATAAAATAGGAATAATAATGTATTCTAACTCTTTACCACGGGTTCTTTGAAAACCGTTTGAACACCTGATACGAGAACAAATTCCCCTACCCCCAAACTAACTGCACACAACATTTTGCAAACAAAGTTATGGTGACCTCAGATTACTTGAGGCTCATGCACTGACCCCATGTCACAGACCCTGACCATACAGGGGTAAGTACCCATCTGAGAGACTATAGCACATTCCACATGGATCTAACAGACATACAGAAGGCCCCAAAGAGGAAATCCGGCCTTTGAGAGGATGGGCTATTCCAGTCAGCCATATGGAACTGATTACCAATATTGGCCTCCTACATGTTTTAGAAATGATTATCGAATGAGATTGCTTTTTACTCAAGAGGGAAAAGAGGTAGTAGAGAGATGGTTTTCCAGCTGAGCTATCTGCAGTAACATGAGTTATCAATACACATTTCTTTCATTGGCTTAAGAATGAGTTTATATTTGCCCTTATTTTTAGTGATGGATTTCCACCTTCAGCTAAAGATTACCTTTTAATATCAGATATAGGAATTGCTTATCAGGGCAAATGTACTACATGCAGTCCGTCTTGCTAGGTCTATAAAAGTTAGGAATCTTAAGTCTTCAACAGTTAAAGAGACATTAAAGAGCTGAATACTGTGCCTTGCAGACTGATGCTTCACATGAGCAACCCAGAGAGAAATGAAGGAAAAAAAAAGACAATTCAGGGGAAGGAGAATAAAAGAACCTGAAAGTTGAAGGAAGTAGTAAATTTGTATATACAATCACTTTGGCTTTTCAGTGACTTTTGCCCTTTAAGACAGAACCAGTTTTGATACTGGCTTATGTTGATCGACCCATGACTGGAAAATGACAATGTATATGTCACAATGATGATATGCCAGGTACTGTGAGGAGCTCTTTAGTCATTTGGTTCTTTATAATCCCTCAAGTTTACATGATAAAAACAATTATTATCCCCATTTTAAAGATGAGGAAACTGAGGCACATGGAAATCAAACAACATAGCTATTAGATACAGTAGTTGCCTAACCCCAGAAGTATGAACTACAACATCTCATTCAATTTTAAAAATCAGGAATACCTAAAAGTATAACACAAAATACCAGCAGACAAGGACTTCTCCTGCATGTCATTAACTGAATTCCATTATAAGGAGCCAGTGCCCTAGTCAGAGGGAGGTCTGTGACCAGAAGGAGAAAGGCATGTGTGCCACAGTTTCGTGAAGAGCAGGAACGAGCCCTGCAGTGCAATCAGGTGCGTGATGAGGTGTTTCTCAGCTGAGAATTGAAGGTTCAGCCTCCTCACAAAATAAACAGTTGCCTGTTTTCCATTTTGTGGGGGAGGGGCCTCAGAGTATTCGCAGGTGTTTTGTTCTGTATCTGCTCCCACTGCTGAAGAAACGAGAGTGGGCTGCAGATGCACTCCCTCTATCTTTTGCCTAGTGGTAATTCTCTTAGATTCAGTTTCTGGGACACAAGGTGTCCAAAAGCAGGGCCCATGTTGGAGGAAGTATGTGGGTTGAGCTCATTTCTAAAACTACACTGTAATTCCAACTCCTTCCCTGGCTTTACATTCTCTTACATGTAAAAGCAAATCACTCTGCCAAATAAAAGCCAGCTTATTCCAAACTGGGTTCCAAGCTGCATAAAATTTGACTTAAATTTCACTATAAAAATGTTCAGTATTTGAAGACACATACAAATTGCGGCAGAGATTCAAGGTGCACAAGTTGTCACACTGCTGACGATTCCTAAGGGTACAAACCTGGTAGGCAGATACAGGAGATGCAATATAGGGTGTAAGAGAAGTTTGAGTGATCATTCGGTTTGTAGCAATACTGTATGGTGAAGGGTAAAATCTAGAACAAACACAAAAGCCTTTATTAAGTAATCCTGTCAACGGAACATTTCATGGATCAAAATGTCTGACACGTTGCACCTTCTTTCTCCCTCAAGCCATTATGCATGTATCGTAATGACATACCCATTCTGTATAGCAGCTGTAGTTGGGTCATAAGTGAGGGTCATTCCAGCCTACAGGAAGGAGAGGGAAACATGGGTGGTCATCCGGGAAGGCACCATTTGAAAACTCCACTTCGTAGCATTATTGTAGCGAGGGATTATGACAAGTAGCATCTGATAAAGTCCTGAGGTTCTATTATCCAAGCATAATTACAAACCCAACAGGAGAAGGGAGCTTAGACTGCGCTGTCCCACATAACACAGGCCATACTGAAACTTAAACAGGAAATTCAATCTCTCTGGTGAAATAAATACACTGCAAGTGACCAGAAGGCCACACGTGGCCACTGGAAAATTCAGATTCTAGAACATTTTCTAGACCTTCTTACCTTAAAAAAATTCATTGAAAATAAATACAGGGAGGTAGAATCCAATATTGTATTAGGAACTTGAAGGATTTTTTATTTTAAATTTTTTTGCTTGTCTTTCTATTGTTTTGAGACAAGATCTCATATAGACCAGGTTGTCCTCCAACTTCTGACTCTCCTGCCTCCACCTTCTAGATGGTGGGATTGCAGGCATGAGACAAGCTGCCTGATCAAGATTTACTTTTTAAAAAAACGAAGCTTCAAGCTTCAAAAGAATGAGATTTAAGAAGCAAACCAATGAACAGCAATAGCCAAACTCTTAATCACAGATATACTATTATTTTAATATTAGATTACTTCCTGAATACAATAAATGTAAGCCCGTTAAAAATTGTATCTTAAACCAGGACTAGGTAAAATTAAAAAAAGGAAGTCCCTCCTTACTTTTTTTTAAAAAATTAAGTAGAAACTTTGTATGGACAAATCATGAGTCGGCACCATTATTTCCCTCCCCCCTGCCCTCATTCCACTGAGGGCCCTCCTCATACATCTAGTAATCGTTTGCTGAATATCAACTAGCAGGTGACCACAGCTGATTTTCCCACCTGTCCATCTGGAGAATCCCCATGCAGCCCCGTGTGCACTTGAGTTACAAGGAGCCAGCAGGATGGTTTACTCCTGGCACTGGTTTCAGAGGTGTGGCAGCCAAGCCAAGAAGCCTTTTGCATAACTTTTCATGGGAACATTCGTGACTACACACTCACACTGAAGTTTCAGGAAAGGACTTACAAGTCTCACCTCTCCTTCTCTATGCCATGGTCTTCCATTTGGGATGTATTTGTTGGGGTTCTGTCTCTTCTTCTGTCCTCCATCCGCAAACTTGCACAATAAAGGTTCTGTAGGAGCTGCACAAATGGGGAAAACAACATGAAACCTCAATTATGCGTGTATATTTGACAAATGTAATAGAATTTCTCCACTGAATGCATTGTTCGCACTATGAAAGAACACTAAGTTTATTTAAACCCTTAGAAAATTATCCATGGGTGAAAAACAGTGCAGAATATTATACGAGCTGTTATCTCTCAACTCAAGTAACATGAAAACACTTAAAGAACCATTTTGCTGAGAAGGCAAAGGAACTTTTCAATATACTATGGCACATTTTATACTTCTTTTCATTTTAGGCCCTCTTCAATTCTACCAGTAGATTGTTACCAAAGTTATATTTAAACGAAAATTATGATACTCTCTTCTTTCTGAACTTGGAATGCTCCTCTAGCTTCCCAGAGGGGCTCTCTTCTTCTGGCAGAAGTCAGTCCCCACATGTCATTCATACTGTCTGTTTACAGCACTGATCACCACACATGAGCCTGGTGTCTGTCCTTTCTCCTTGTCAGTTCCGTCGTCACTGGGTCCCCGGTGCCTAAGAGATGGCCACTTTGTAGAACTCAGTGAGTGAATACAAAGAGGTCTCATTTGTCCTTGAGAGAGCTACTGTGAGGAAGCTGCAAACAAACGCCATCCTATTGGAAGGTTTTTGTCTTGAACTGCAGCTCTCCGTAGCTTCACCATCTATCTATCCACCTTACAGTGAACAAAGAAAAACTCAAGAACTAAGCACATGAAAGTGAAAGGTGCAGAGAGTCCCATGTTCATTAGAGTCCAAGACAAACATGGACACTCTTCGAGGACAGAGATGGCAGGGTATTCCTGGAAGTTGTGCGTTTTTCTGCATGGTTCTAGTTAATGTAATAAAGGCTCTTACACCTTCCCGTCTGGCTCCTACACTCGGCCCTTTGTCTACTGAAGAACCATGATTACTACTTTCATGTTTTCTTTCAAAGTTAAATAACCATGAAGAGAAAAATATTACTTGTGGAAAATTTACTCCTTTCTCTTCTGCCTCTTATTATCCTAATTCATCTCTGATTTTATATCACTATTCCCCACCCACTAATGACAGGGTGGAAGCAATAGTGTCTCTTAACACTCCTCTGCCAAGAAACACAACACAACGCTGGATTGTAATTCCTTCTTGGTGAACAAACTGCCCCGGCTGCTGTTTGGCACTCTTGGTCTCTCCCCTGGGCGAACCACTTCACAGGGATGGGTTGGAACGTGAGAAACTTTGTATGAATGGATATGCTATGGCTTGGATGTGGTTTGTCCCCCAGGGTCCATATGTTGGAACCTTAGTACCCAGTGGGGCAATGTTGAGAGGTAGGGCCTAGCAGGAGGCCCTTTTGTCATTGGGCCATGTCCTCAGAAAGAATGAAACTGTCTCATGGGATCCTGAGTTCACTCTTGCAAGAGTTAGCCCAACCCCTGAAAGGCTCTCTGGTTTTGTCTTGCAATATCTTTTGCCACTTCCTCCTAGTCAGAGCTGAACTGAGCTGGTGCTGGTTCTGAATAAATTCTTGTCTAGTCATGTAGCCTCCAGTACTCCAGTAGTGATGAAGACAATGAACTGATGCGGGATAAGTGGGTTAAGAATACAATTGCTGGTTTACCTTCTGACTACAACCCTAGGAGTCTCCATGTCAAGCTAACTGGCTATGATAGAAGAGAGGCTGCGGCCAAGTTCCAGAATGTAACAAAACCCCACTTCTTGTCTAATCAAAATAATGGATGATTTTTGCAAATCTCCACTTTTGCCAACAATTACAGAAGGTAAACAGATTCAGTGAAGCAGGACACATTTGTAATCACTGATGGCCCTTTTAATTCTACAACTGGAACATTAAGGGACAGATGGAAACCAGGGCTGAGGCTGTGGCATCCAAGAAGCTGCAGAGAAAAGAAAAACCTTTTGGGAGTGAGGACTTATTACACCTGAAATTTGCTAGGTTACTCAGGTTGCAATAAAAAAAAAATCTGCTTGAAACTGCTGTACTGAAACTCTCCTGTCTCCAAGTCAATATGTGAATGAGCGCATGTATGTGTGTGAAGGCTCTGGGGGAGGGGGCGGGGAGAGACACCTCATCTTGCTGACCAAGAACAAACCAAGAACTCAGTTTCTTCAGACCTAAGATGGTCCTTACAATATCAGATATTGTGTTCTCCAATGATTCTTGAGATTTTAAAGATTTTTTTCTTTCTATATAATCCCATAAGGCAAGAAACAGTAAAATAAACTGTGGTGCTGGCACTTTATGGATCATAATAGTGAGGGGACACTTTTTAAAAAACAAAATGCCAGACTTTGTGCCATGACTTTACATGGGTGGCTGGGGAATTGAACCTGGGTTGGCAGGCTTTAGAAGCAAGCACTGGGCTACAGCTCCATCTCCTAGATATTTTTATAAAAAGAGATTACTTGGCTCAGTGAGCGATGCAAATTATTTTCTTCTATTAGCATATTTTTTTTTTCCAGAGAAAGGAAACGACCAGGTTGGACACATGCTAGAAGCAGTTGAGTAGCAAGATCCTGTTGCATGCTGAAGCCCAATACTGGCTGCGTGGCCCAGGGTCCCTACATGGGGTAACATGTTCCCAATACATCTTTATTCATCAAGACTCTGCCCATCAGAGAAAGAGAAATCACAGGCGACAGTAAAGCTATCCTAAAATATACCCAGTGATGAGTGGTGGCATGTTTGCAAATACATCACTTGACAGAAAACAAATGGAACAGGATGTAGTCGATTCTCTCAAAAGTGACTTCTATTTACTGTATTTAGTGCTGTCATTAAGACAACACGAGGTAAGTAGTTACAGCAGTGTGTGTACTGGCAGGCATTCTCTCTCTCAGGCAAACGGCTGCTTATTTTAAAGAATTGCACAGTAGAAATAACACGTTTTCCAGACAGTTGCCAGCTCCTTGTTCTGAGGTGGTAGTGTCCTAGTAACCACACTGCCTCTGGGAACCCAACACACAGGCTGAAGAACTGGGAATCCTGTGCACTGCTGGCTGTTTTACAGCCTGGGGTCTTGGCAGGCCTCCTTGTGTTTCAGAGGGAGATACTGAGATGGAAAGGAAATGCCAAGCATATCAGTAACTCTGCGGGAGAGATAGCTGTTTGGTTATATTAACTTTACAGAATTATGTAGCGGTCAGAG